>CM066032.1:1706374109-1706574109 GCA_033557465.1 Ichthyophis bannanicus
CCCTGTGCAAAACCTTGCTGGATGCCAGATCCCGGGAAGGAGGGGGTGACCACTTTCGTTATACTATACCTCTAATGTCCATAGGACGTACGGGTCCGGTCCTTTGATTATTGCCGTTGTGGTTGACTACTACATGAGCATAGGGCCGCCCATAGAAAACCATAGGCTGGGGCCAATTAACATCTGTGTGGTGCATGTCGGTGGGTTGTGCCAGAGCTGTGCATACCCAACAGGTGCATGTACCCTTACACCAAACTTGGATATGAGTGTAGGTTCTTCGAGTGGAATGAATTACCCGTAACACGTGCCCCGGGGTCCAAACAACAACAAACAGTACTGTTCGCAAATCCTTCCTTATATATTAGCTTTCAACAATCATGTAATATATATCAATGTTCATGGGATCTGTGTTGTATAGACAAACAAAACTGCACAGAATGGCGGGCAGTAAAACCACGGGGCTTTACAACATTTCATACAACAGACTAAACTGTCCAATAATGCCCAAGCCCTTATAACATCGAATGACCTTACCGTGCCAGGTCCCCGTACAATCCACCCAAACACAATTAATGAGGACAGCACTGTAACTTCCAACACCCATGCGGGTTGCGCCTCAAAGGGTGGCCATCCCCTGCGATCCACATTCCGCCGACAGGGACCTCACTCAGTGGATGCTCGAAAAGCATTTCACATGTCCTCCTTGCTTCATCAGAGGAAACAGCAAACTTCACAAACCGACACATATAACCAACAATGAAATCCACAATCCACTGGCTGTTATTGTCCTTGCTAACTTTTGATAGAGGGTGGGTACGGTGCACTGAGTTTGGGGTGTGCTGGTGCTTGTGCCTGGGTTTGTTTGTAGGGTGATTGTGTATTCATGTTTGGTTATATGTTTTTGTGTGGACAGTATGCTTTTCCCCTGATGAAGCAAGGATGCTTGTTCGAAACAGCCTTTTGAGCTCTGAGTTGAGGCGTCGGGGAATGAAGAGCAGGACAGCCACCCTTTGAGGTGCAAAGCATGGTATTGTAGGAGGTTAAGTGCTGTCTCCTTGCTGGTGGTGTTTTGGTGTGGCTTAGTCCTGGATCTGCATGGAATATCATTGATGTTATAAAGGACTAAAAAGTGCACTTATGACAGTTTTAGTCTGTTGTATATGATGCTGTAGGCCAGTGTGGGTTTTACTGGGGAGTACCATTCTGTGCTTGCATGTAAGAAAGATAATGACCTAATGAAGGCTTTGGACCAGTACCTTTGTTTTTGTGTGAGTGGGCATTGTGAGGTGTTTTGTAACAGGGGGCCTTACACCAGCATCTATAAGTGTTCCTCTGCAATCCAGTTACAGGCCTCCTGGGGAGTGGCCAGATGTGGCGGAGCAGTAAACTGGGTTACACATCACTGATATAGTGGATTTGTTTCGGACCTTCTGAATCATGTCTCATGGCTCCCTGGGGTTGGGATAGTTGTACAGCCACAAGTCGCACCAGCTGAGCACCTAGCCCATACAATCCGGAATCCAGTAACAGACATTGGTTTATGAGGTCAGGCCGTCCGGGGAATAGGGCAAAGATGTGTGTCCCAAAACCGAGCAGCACCTACCACAATATCTAGATGCCATACCCACCTTTTGCAATCAGGTCCTCGGGCCTCCTGGGGGTAGGGTGTCTTAGCACACATCAATCATCAACAGACGCACCATATCACCAGGGTGACGGGGTAACATAGGAGGACACTTTCAGCAGGTCTCAGGACTCCTTGGTGTAGGTGGTGGAATTTATTAGCAATCAAAAAGCCAGCATAAACCATGCCACAAGGATGACTGAGAGCCCACTTTGATGGGCCTCTCAGGCCTCCTGGGGGTGGAGTGGGCATATAAGCACAGCAGTAGCTAGCATAAAACCATGAGAGCTCACAAGGATGACTGAGAGCCCACTTTTGATGGGCTCCTCAGGCCTTCCTGGGGGGTAGGGTGGCATATAACACAGCAGCAGCAGCATAAATCATATCACCAGGGAGACTGAAGAGCCCACTTTGATGGGCTCGTCAGGCCTCCTGGGGGTAGGGCAAATGTTTTAACTTGCAATGCCACACACAACCGTATCACCAGGATGAATGGCAGAGTATTTGTAGGAGAAGGTCTCAGGACCCCTTAGGGGTAGGGCAGATGTGTGACCATGAAACTGCAGAACCGGTATCCATAGTCCATGCATTCTGTTTACCAAACCTCCTTTAGGCAGAATCTAGGGGCTCCCTTGTGTTACTGGTGTTAATTTTCACACCAACAGCAGCAGCTGTCCATAACACCAGGCTGACATCTGGAACTCTGTGATCAGTTCCTTAGCCCTCCTGGGGATAGGGCAAACTGCTTTGATATGATACATAGGCGGTATATCACGTGGGTTTAACTAAGAACCATAAATGAGAATAGAATGCCTACACACAGCAACATGCACACCTACAATCCACACTGGATATGTATATGGATGTACTGACCTGTCCCCATACACTTACCTCACGTGGGTAGTCAGCAGGACGATTAAAGCGCCTTGTGACGTGGTCCCAGGCCCTCCGCACATGCCCCAGGTCCTGCCTCTTTGAAGAGCTGGGGAAAAGTCTCATCTGCCTGGTGCAGATCCGCCCTGCTAGGTGCCTGAGCTCTCTGCTGGTAAAAGCAGGCTTTCTTGACCCAGTAGCCATTTTCTGCACTGGCCTTGCTCACGCATGCACGTGCGGCGCAATGCGCCTCAACGCAGATTATTAAGGCGTGCTATCAACGTGCCTGTGCCATGGCTGGTACACAGCAAATGGTGGCGCAAACAATATAGATAAAGATCTATGCTGCAGACACACATTGCAGTGATGTGTCTGAACACAGTTCGTTGATAATTCATTTCTCTTGGTGTTGCCAACACATCACAGCTCGTTGTGAGGGCATTGTATTAACTGGTGTGCTATGCCTTTTAACATAGCAATGGCTGGCTAAACAGTTACTCAAGGGGGTATGTTTTAAGTAAACCGTGTTAATGTGCGCCCAGCGATAATGTGCATGATGCAATAAAAAGAGTGGGTGTTATGGTCTAAACATAGCAATCGCGTGTTATCGCGTGAATAAGGTGTGCTGTGCAATTATCGCGCGATTGAGGTAGCCGTACCACGTTAAGGCGCGTTCGTCTTAAGTAGGCGCGTTGACCAACAGATACACAGCAGAGGTGCAGCATCATGTTAATACACTGACTGATGGTACAGGGGTCATTGTTTGATCCCCCCCCCCCTCCAGTAGGCTTAATGAATAATGCTTTTCTGAGGCATTACCCTTTACTTTAACCAGTACTCTGTGCGGCATTTTCATTTTTATATTACATTAGTGCTGCCAGCAAACACACTCTCACAGTGCCGTAACCTAAGGTGCCACAAAAGGCGCCCTATAGGGCACTCCAGAGGGCACATTATAAAGTGCACTGTCCACCACGGAACCCTATAAAGTTCCTTATAGGGTGCCTTATAGGGTACTTTATAGGGCACTTTATGAGGCACCTTACGGTTACAGCACTGTGAGTGTGTTGTTTCTAAAAGCACTACTTTAAATAATAAAAGGCAAATGCTTCAGACAGCCCTATCAACAAACCCCACTGTGGGATCAAACTCCACAGGCAGTGAAATAACCAGTGGGCTACAGCTACTAACAAACCCCTGGCTGGCTACAGAAGGACTGCTGGTCAGCACACAAACTGTCTGCTTTGGTTACCAGGATAGGGTTAACCCACCCATACCCATGATGCAGTGCACATCAGCAGTCTACAGATGATCACAAGATGGGATATGCACTCCCACAGCACCTTGGCCTGGTAGGGGGAAGTGACCGTGTGCACCCCCACAGCACCTCAGGCTGGTAGGAGGTACTGACCGTATGTGCTACTGGCACAGATAAGCTACAGACCGTCACATTGTGCGGGTATTGTGCTCACCCTGAGGGTAAGGTGGAGTGGAGTGGAGGAGTGGCCTAGTGGTGGGAAGCAAGTTACTTCAGGCCAGAAGGTCAGGGTTTCAAATCCCACTAGAGGACAGCAATCTTGGGCTGGCAGGCTTGGGGTTTCTAGTCCTACAGGTGCTCCTTGTGGTCTTGGACAAGCCACTTAACCCTCCATAGCCCATGTTCCCCGTAAAATAGTTGTCTCCAAGTTATAATGCCCTGTTCAATGTAATTTCAGTTTGTTCAATGTTAAACCGCACTGATGCAGAATAGCACGGTATATAAGGGAATGTAAATAAAATAAATAAACAAAATAAGGTGGGGTCCACAGCACCTTTCATGGCTAAAATAGGCCATGCTGCAGGTCCCCATCAGTGCCAGTGTGTGAGTGATAGGTAGTTCCTGCAGACGCACCTAGGATACATCTGTCTCAGCCATGTCTAGCCCTCATGGGATATGATGGACACAGAATAGTGCATATCCTGTGTTGGTGCCATAGATGCATGATGGAAGGGGTGGGGGTGTTTGAACCCATAGGCAGATTATGTACCACCACCCAACCTGCCTTTTGAGGCCCAGGGTGGGAAACAGGATCTCCCTGCAATGGTGGCAGTAGAGGGGACCATCAACCCCAGACCTGCTGGGTAACAGGCACCCTACAGGGCAGTCAATGCAGATCTGTACACATCCATAAGGCAATGGCAGATAGACAGTAGGCCTGGAAATGCTCAACTGCCCCCCCACCACCATCTGAAATTCTCCAGCAGCAAGAACAGTGAGTCTCCAGCCATACACATACTAACTGCAGACAGTCTGCTAGCTAGCCCATAGTACATGTTCCTGAAGAAGATGCATGCACACACACCAAACAGATAAGTCAGTGATTGGGCCCCAGAAAAGAGAACACATAAACATCACTTGACAGAAATACTACATAGCAGTATGGTGGAACCTAGGCATGCTGTGGTCACTGCTCAGTCAGGGTGAGAGTGACCTTCCAGAAGGACATGCTGTGGCCACCCTGTCCGTGCAGGTGGTGGCCGGGCACTAGCATGTCCCAGCCATAGCCCTATCCCTGTGCAGATGCATCCTGCTCATGCCACACTGTCCGGGCTATACCCACAGTACCTTGCTCCTCATTATGCACATTGGCAGGCTAACACTGGAAACAGTGCAAGCAGTGTGGGCTAAGTAAGGTGTTGGCAGCCACGACACACTGGATGGACAGACACACACTCCCACACCTATGCCAGCATTGTGCAAATATAGAGGCTTTTGGCAGGCCTGCCACCACACCAGTCCTGGGCACAGTGCAGGCATGGCTATGGTATGCAATACTGTTGGAGTCACTCACCAGACATGAGAACGGTTGCTATGATGCAGCTCAATCAGAAAATTGTGCTTTACTTGGGAATTGCTATCTGCCAGTAATCATAGCAACCTTTTGATATTTGTGTAGCGTATTCCCAGGTTTAGGGCGCCATTGCTAAGGTAATGCAAGTGCTAGTATTGGGAGATGCTGCTGTGCACAGGGCCCAACATCCTGCCTCTCCATGAGGCTTTGGATAATGGAGCCTGTGGGTGTGGGTGTTTCTGCCCCTGTTGGCCGTTGCTCTAGGGCAGAGGGTCCCAACTCCGGTCCTGGTGGGCCAAACACTGTTCGGGTTTTCATGCTGTCCCTAATAAATATGCATGAGATGTATTTGCATACCATGCGGGTGGCGCATAGAGGTGCAGCACAGGCATATTTATTAGGGACAGCATGAAACCTGAATGGTGTTTGGCCCTCCAGGACTGGAGTTGGTGAAATCTTCTGTAGGGATTGCACATGTTTATGGTGTCTGTGCTATGTAAGGTAAAATATAGGCTTTTCGGGCATGCTTATGTTATCTGCAATAAAGGTTCGGTCTTTATTACCACTGTTTAGTACTGGGTAGAATATGGGGACTGGGTTGGCAGCTGGGACTTGAATCTGTGACTTTCTGATCTTCAACACACTGGCTGTGTGTACTGCACCACACTGTTGCCACAGGGACAGCTCATTCCCTGGGGATACCATGTTCGTCAGACAGAGCCTGTCTGTTGCAGTGCACAGCACCCACCTAAACAAGGCTAGGCCATGGTCTGCTGTGGGCAGATGCCACTGTCCCCTCAGCCACCAGTACCCCTCCGCCACCATGCTGACATGCCCTTATGCTGGTGGTGCTGGTGGTGGGCAGTCTCAGGCCATCCAGTGTGCCTGCAGGCGGCTGCCTATGGTGCGGGATCTGGGGTAGGGGTGCCTGCATAGTCGTCCACGCTTCCCCCCCAACACCGCCTGCCAATGTTCTGTGCCCTTGGGGGTACCTGCTGGGTACTATCCCCTGTGACACTGTGAGAAACACACTCATACCCATGTTGGGCCCTCATCAGTTGCTGTCTGGCTGCTGTATGGTTTCAGCATTCATATGTGCCACCTAGGCATCTCCCTAGTCTTCACTGTGCCCCCGCTGCACCACAGCATGTGCCGCCTGCAGCCCTCTGTATCCCATTTTCAAGCATCTGTACAGTTGCCCTTTGCTGACATGCCCACCCTGCTGTTGCCGCACATGTGCACGCCAAAAGAAACCTGTCAAATAAAAAGGGAAAACCCTGATCAACGCTATTTCAATGTGGGATCATTCACCTTGTAGGGGGACAGAGCATAGACCCTTCCAAAAGTGATATCTTTTTTTTGGAGCTTTCCTCAGTAGTGTTTTTTATTTTTCCCATTAATATCACTATTGGCCAGCTTGGTTATGGTGATTTTACATTTTGTTCAGGTCATTTTCCATGTTTATTTGCCCTTTTGTTCCGTTCACATGTATCACAACTATCACGTTTTGTAGGTTTCCCTGCCTTTGCTGTACATTGCTGACGGAAATAGTGTCTCTTTCCTTCAAATGTGCCTTACCGCGAGGGTTTCACTGGCGTTAGTGATCATACCTGGATTCCACAGCGTTAGTGTGCCTGGAGCCTCTCCCCTCCCACTCCCCTCCCACTCTCCACCCATTGACCCCTTCTCTCCGCCCTCCTGGAAGCCTTCCTCCACCCTTCAGGGCCGGATTTCACTACGTTAGGGTGCCTTAACGCCGCAGGCGCGTTATCATGCGATAAGGTACATTATCGCGCGATAACGCGCCTTCATCGCCCGATAACGTACCTTATCGCACGATAACATCACGGCAGTGCAATTAGCGCCCTTTAGTAAACATACCCCTTAGCAACTGACTTGTTTTCAAAGTAAATTTCCGATTTACCATTACATTGTACAATACCCACACAGGGAATTCTTAATATAAAGGGAAAACCCAAAGCAATCACCCTGTGGTGTAATGCAAGGAACTCCTGTGACGCCTCTGAGTGAACCTTGAAAAGTCAGGAAATCTTCTTATCTTAGAACCAAAAGACAATTTATCCATGCAGCGGAAATAAAGCTTTAAGACAGCATTGCGGTCATACTCAAAGGCAAATGAAACAATCAATGTGGACCTCTGAGTTACTACCTCTAAAGAGGACTCCAAAAACCCTATAAGATCAACTCCGAAGAGGTCTCCCAGCTAAGCTGAAGCCTGAATGGGGCCGATATACTGAGCCCTAACCACAGGAGGAAGAGTCAGAGAGTCCATTCCTGATACTACGACCAAGTACTTAACCATATCCACAGGCGTAATAAGGGGAGATCTGGGAAAGCTTAAAAACCTCAGATTATTTTGGCGCACTTGATTTTCCAGGTGCTCCAAATGACGAGAGTTGATAGTGCTGTCTTTCACCAGAACATCCCCAATAATCTGAGCAACACTAGTCCTTTGGTTGACAGCCTCCAATTTAGTTTTCACAGTCTCAATAGCCTGAGCATGGTCGACAACTGTTTGGGCCATCACTTGCAAATCACCCACAAATTTATGCCAAAAAGAATGCAAAGAAGTGGAGAGACCTGGATTGCATCCCATAGAGACTCCATAGTCACAGCCGTGGTTCTAACAAACTCTACAAAATTCTGTCTGGAAGCAAGATCTCACAAATTCAAGAGAATGTCCTGTGCAGGGGAGTATCCCTACTATCCCAGCCACCAAAGGCGTCGATATTGCTGATGGGGGTCCTCCTGGTTGGAACACACCTTCTCTCTCACTGGAAAGAGGCGACTCCAATCCCCCGACTTGCCCCATGTTCCCAGGAATGGGAGGCAGCTTTTGCACTATGGGGCTGAGCGATGCCCCGTCACTGTTGTCTGACATTTGCCTAACAGGCTGATCAACAGACAGGAGAGCAACGGAGCCCGACGAGATGCCGAAGCATTCCAGAGTGGCCTGCCGTTGGGGAGGAAAGCTGGAACCTCCAGGAGCCTGCGATGACTTCCCCTTCCTCTTACCCATCCCACTGATAAGCAACGGATCCACCTCTGACACACCAACACAGGTCAGCTCAAGAGTTCGGCATGGTGCACCTCCAAAGCACCATCTTGGGTCCTGTGTTCTTATGTTCTTATGGCCTCAACTTCCTCTTATGCTTTGTCATTTGAAAAAGTTGAAATATAAGCAAAGGTAACGGTGATTTATGTTTGAGATCAGAAGAGTTCTCTCAGAGCATCAGGGAAGATGCTATCTTGGTCATGTAAATATTTTTTAAAATATAAATCTTGACAAAACTTAAATGCAACTGAGAATGCTTTGCAGCCAGTCAAAAGAAGAGTTAGGTTGTGCTATGCTCCTTTCAAATGCTGCTTGTGTTTTTGGGGGAGGGGGCTGGGGACCTCTGTCCCTCTTCTAGTTTGTTTTCCCATTCTAGCAGTATTTACAGAAACACCTTGCTTTATAATTGAAAATGAAGAATAAAATCATTGGACGTATTATGGGGCCTAAGCAATACAACTTATGACAGAAATTTGTTCCATGCAGCTTGGAAACATATTGACCTGTAGCAGCAATCGCTGTGAAAAGCTCTTATTCAATCACTCACCCACAGAAGGAAAACTCACAGGCAGGCTGGAATGCAAACAGGATCTTTAATGTGCACAGGATCAGACAGAGATACCAGCAACCTCCACAAGGGTCTGAAAACCCCGAGGGACGGCCTACAATGCCTTATATACAGTACAGTTTTAAACTCATTCTACAATCCCATTTGCCACAGGTATTTCCTGCCCACCAATCAGCAGCCCCTGGGGAGGTACCTGGGTGACCTGTCCAAACCGGTATGCTCTGGTCTGTTGGTTTCAGGGCTAGGGAAATACTGTGCTCAGACCTGGAGTGGGGGAAGGGTGCCTACTGGAATCTCAATGTCTCTCTTAGCAGGCTGATTACCTCATGGCTTGCGGGGGAAGGGTCAGGCTGATCAGAGCCTCATGGCTTGCAGCATGGCTTGGGGGAAGGGCTACCTATAGCTACCTCATGGCTGCCTCATTCCCCCCTTTTTAAGTAAGACCTCAACCGCTAGAGGCGGTTGAGGGCTGTATTACTGGAGGCAAGCCGCAGAGGAGTATATTGGGTCAGGGCCATGACCGTGGCAGCCGCCTTGCGTTCTACCAGGGTGCCAAGGGTGGAAACAACCTGTAAGGAAAAAGGCACTTGGTTAAAATGTACGGTACAGCAATGGGACAAGTTAAGGTAGAGAGTTACGTATACAAAGGTCTGCATGTTCAGAGCAGTTTGGGCAAGTAATACTGCTGTGTTAGTAGTCTCTGCACTTGTTTGAAAGCAAGTCTATATCAGCTAAGGCACCTTTTCTCAGTCTGATCCCGGTTCCAGGAAAGGTGTCTGTAAATCAGTCTCTCCGGTGGTCCAGAGTTCGTCGGCAGTCTGTTAGAACCCCGTACTGGGCAGAAGTGTCAAAGCGTAGGGGCTGGTTTGGAACTGTGACAGAAGTCCAGGCTGGAACAATTTCTGGTGCAGCGGCCTTGACACGAGAGTGATGGATCCTCGGAGCAACTTCAGCCACCTTGACAGCCGTGGGGGTGGTCCGCAGAACAGTATACGGGTCTCGCCACTGGGGAGTCAGCAGATCCTGCTTCCACTCCTGGATCCATTATCACTGGAGGTTCCTTTGCTGGTAGGAAATATTCCATTATGCCCTTGACTGATCTCCACATGTTTACAGATCAGACAAGTGCACGCCCGTGTTCTGTAATTCTGACAAGTTTTAGAATCACACCAATTTTTTTTTTTTTTTTTTTTTTTTCTGTGAGAATTTGTCATCAATTTATCCCTCATCATTTTTTATATTCATTAGCCAGATACATCACTTCACATCATTAAATTGCCTTCACCAGTTTACTGTCCATCAGAGTCCTTCCTCTTAATATATCACTTTACCCCTCACAACACTTTCCACCAACTACATACATAGGTCCTTCAATTTTTTTCTTTTTCTATACCATACTAATGTATCCTTATCTGGCAAGGCTGCTAAAACAATTGTTAGAGACATAGTATTGTTGTAAACAGTGTCCATTTCCCACTAACTTAATTGGTGCAGTTCTAGATTGGCATGGGTGCTCATTCTAAATAGCGACTGTCTAAACAATCTTCAATATAAAACGATACATCAATTCCAATAGAAAGAAATATGGCTCCTAACATGACAGCCACATATCTCTCATGTATGGCTAGAGTCTATTGTACACCTGGTTCCCAGTGAGAGTACTGTAGGAAACTTAAAAATACTTGGACTGATCTTGAAAATGCAGTGGTCCACAAAGATTTATGTAAGCTATCCATTAATTATGGTGTCAAAAGAGATCCTCTTGAGGTGAGAGACTAAGAGGGCACAAGGCATTGGTGGTTGGGCCTCATGGCGATACTCCTTCTGGTTCTTCTTGGCCTGCAAGGCATTTGTGAATAGGCCTCATGGCAATACTTCCTCGGGTTCTTCTTGGCCTATTCCCCCCTGCCTATTCATGTCTCTTCAGAGGCATAAATGTACAAGGTTCGTGTTTTCTCAGGCCTTGTGGGTCCTCGAGGAGTCTTAGAGCAGTCAGAATTCCAGTGGCCCAGATCATCACACTTGGAGTAGCACGTTTTATTGCCTTTTTCCTAGGCTGTCGTCTCACCTTCTGCCCCTCTCTCTCATTCATTTTCTCAAAGCTCTCCTGGATCATTGCTGACAAGTAAGATTTAGTTTTATCCAATCAACTCGAGTTAATGTTATCATTATATTTGTAAATAATATTTTTACAAATATTTCCATATTTCTGGGAATCACAGTTCCATCTTTCCACTAAATTTGCTTTATATACTTGGGAACCAAGCGATTTCAGATCAGCCCCTTTCCAAAATTTAATATTTACTCATCTTATTGCTGTGTATACTGGACCTCTACATAATGTACTCCTACCAGTATATTTGGTAACAAAGTACAAATGTATAAACTAAAAAGATTTGTATCTCACAGTGCTATAATATATTGTGCTCCTGAACTCTGGACACCAACATGTAAAATTCAAATACAGCAGGACAGGTGAATTTATTCTAAATAGCACCTATGATGTTACTGTCCTGTTCATCATTCATGAGCACAGAGCTTAACAAGGCAAAGTGATTACCTTGTATCTTATAGTTCAAAACAGGCATGAAACTGATACTTTATAAGAAGGTTGGTGGATATCTGGAATGCAATATCATTGTAGTATCAGAAAAATGAATACAGTTGATCAAGGCAGTTTAAGGTACCAAGCAGGAAAGAACGCAATCATCAGCACAGCATTTACTGTCTGCAGAATAAACTGCCAAAGATGGCATATCATTCAGAAGTATTACTTGCTTAAGTTTGTATGTGCAGTCAAAACCAAATATATGTACCAGAGAAAATCCAGGCTTTAAAGGACAAGTAAAAAAAAATCTTCATTTCTTCATGATCTTATAAGGATTTTTCTCCAGCCTTTGTTTGCTTCCAGCAGACATTTGAGGATGCTCAAAGGAGGCACCTCATGGTTCTAGAAGCTCAAACTCTACAATTAAAATTGATGACAAGAGGATTGTTTGCAGGCTAGGTGTGGCTAGGTGAATTGGGGTTCTTTGTCCTCTAGGAGAAAGACTCCTAGATGATTTTTTTTTTTTCTTTTTTTTTTTTTTTCTTTTTTTTTGTCCTCTCTAATGGGCCTCCATTCATCTGCTAGAAGAAGGAACTCCTCCCAGTATCTTTCTATAGCTATGCAAACTATTTCAGCAGTTCCAACTATCCCCCAGTCACCGCTGAGAGGTGTGACCAAAACACCTGGTTCCCTGACCACTGATCATGCATGTAACATAGCAATGAAATTGGATATGCATCAAACAATGCAATTGTCTTCCTTCACTGATATACCAGTACCACAGTCCACACACAGCAAACCCCACCCCCCCCTTTTCCAAACTGTCCCCTTCCCTGCAATCAGTAGACCTGGTGTTTTTCACTGTTTGGGGACACAGGGGCGACTCGTCAATAACTTCACCTTTTACTGATAGAGTATCAAAATCAATCCTGAAATATAAAGACCTAATGTCTGGACAAAAACTTTCTTTCCCTAATGTCACAACCAAACACAGAGCCACTAACAAACACAGAGCCACTAGCAATTTTTACATAACAGTACATTAACTATATGGGCCAGCCATGAATCCATACAGGGAAGCTGGTCCGGATACTCCCTCACCACAATTCAGCCTCCGGACCCCATGCCCCAATCACAATTCACAAATCACAATGTTCAGTGTAAATTTTCTAATCTCACCTCTGGGAATACAACATACAATATAATCCTGGTAACAGGCAGAGTCTGGCTGCACAAAACGCACAGGACCACAAAGGGAAAAAGAAAGAGGGAAAACAGAAAACAGAGACGTCTCAGCAGCGAATACTCACACACTCTCCTTCCCCAGCAGCAGCTTGTTACAAATACATCACAGACACTCTCTCTAGCTGTATCATAGGATCTAACTTTCACCATGAGGACATTAGAAATACAGTACGAGAAATATAGCTAGCTATTTTCTAATGTCCACTAGATGGAGCTCCAGGATCACTTTAACCATAAGGATAAAAATACAGCTAGTTTTTAAATGACCACTAGATGGAGCTCCAGGATCACTTAAAACACAGGTAATAGTAGTAATTACAGCTAATGTCCACTAGATGGAGCTCCAGAGTCACTTTAAGTATATTGCAGTGTAGCTTACACGTGGTCTTTTCAAGATGGCCGCCTCCACGTGTGTTCTACTGCCCGATTCAGCTCTGGATACCTCCGGACAGACTCAGCTGTTCCCAACTTCAGAATCGGGTCAGCCGGGCCTCAAACATGCGGGAGGAGGAGGAGAAAAATACACTTTTAAAATCGGGGAGCCAGCCGGACCTCAAACATGCGGGAGAGGAGGAGAAAAATACACTTTTAAAATCGGGGAGCCAGCCGGCCCGCGGCACACAGAACAAGGACGGAGCAGTTTAAAAAGGGGCCCGCCGGCCCGCGGCACACAAATTACGGTCAGTATGATTTTTTTTTGATTTTTTTTGCTTGGGGCAAAAATTAATTTAATAGCTTTTGGCAGCGCTGCACTCTTAATACCCTTTAAAGGGGCTCAGCGGTGCATCGGGACAGCAGGGAAAGGCAGAAAATTCACATCGGGGCACAACGGAGAGAGAAGTTCACATCGGAGCAGAAATTAACACAGCGGCAGCATGGGAGGGGGGACAGAAATTTACGTTGGAGCACAGAAACTACATCGGGGGTTCAGGGAAAGGCAGTAGATCCACACCGGAGCACATGGAGGGCAGAATTCAACATCGGAGCACAGAAATCACACAGTAGCAGCATGGGGGGAACAGAAACTTACATCGGAGCACAGAAATTACATCGGGGGTTCAGAGAAAGGCAGTAAAACCACACCGGAGCACATGGAGGGCAGAATTCACACCGGAGCAGAAATTAACACAAATTAGAAACGGAACGGAAGCATATTAGAGCCCTCTCCTTGCAGTCACGCTTCAGAAAACTCTCCACAAGCAGAACGGAAAGAAGAGAAGCAGCGATCTATTCTTTATCTCAGGTATGTTTAACTTATCAAGTGCTATATTTAGTTACATTTTTTTTTCTTTCGGCAGCGCTTTTAAAAGATCTCAGATTACTGCAGTTTCAGATATTCAGATTTTACCGGTATTCAGATTCAGATACAGGACGAGCAATGGCTTCAGGGCCACTAAGGCCCGTACTAGGACTGCTCGTGCAGTTGATCAGGCTGCTACAGGTTCCCAGAAATTACCAGGACTCACAGATAGAGTACAGAACTAGCCCCAGACAAGGTAGCAGTACTCACCAGAACTCTGATCAGACAGGAAGTTTGGATGCCAGTCTATCCAGCTGGTTTTTCAATCGGGGATTCAACCGCAGGGACCAGCTGTCCAGACAAATCAAGGTGTCCTTCCGAGCACAAAGTGGCCCGGGGGCGCCAAGGACAGTTAATCACCTGGAGGGGCCGGTCCCTGACTGGTGGAGGCCCAGATGCTGCAAAAGCAGAAGTCTTCCCACCGTGGGTGTGATGAGAGAGGCTTTTCTTTTAATATTTCCTGGCCAATGCACCAAAATGTAGCAGCAATCGCTGTGAAAAGCTCTTATTCAATCACTCACCCACAGAAGGAAAACTCACAGGCAGGCTGGAATGCAAACAGGATCTTTAATGTGCACAGGATCAGACAGAGATACCAGCAACCTCCACAAGGGTCTGAAAACCCCGAGGGACGGCCTACAATGCCTTATATACAGTACAGTTTTAAACTCATTCTACAATCCCATTTGCCACAGGTATTTCCTGCCCACCAATCAGCAGCCCCTGGGGAGGTACCTGGGTGACCTGTCCAAACCGGTATGCTCTGGTCTGTTGGTTTCAGGGCTAGGGAAATACTGTGCTCAGACCTGGAGTGGGGGAAGGGTGCCTACTGGAATCTCAATGTCTCTCTTAGCAGGCTGATTACCTCATGGCTTGCGGGGGAAGGGTCAGGCTGATCAGAGCCTCATGGCTTGCAGCATGGCTTGGGGGAAGGGCTACCTATAGCTACCTCATGGCTGCCTCAGACCTGCACTTTAAATTATCCTTGATGTGCTAAATTATTGGCTGAAGGTATGGTAAAATTTGCCCTCAAGTTGTGTGCTGCATTATTAACATAAAAAGTTAGCATCCACTTTATCTGCCACCTAAATTTCCACATATTTATTTGTCCCTTTAATTGTGGAAAGAGGAGATTCTCTTTGCCCCTTAACCTGATGAACAGAAAATGGCTTCCTCTAGAGAACATCCCTTCCTCACGAGATGCATACCTCCCAGGTGCATGCAAGGCATTCTTCTCTTCAAGACGTAAGCCCCTCCATGTGAAGCAGTGGAGATGTACATTCACGAGCACACATTTGGTTTGTTTGGGTGGCCAAAACTTTAAAATGCATGCAAACCTCTTATATGCGCTTATGCCTATGAATGAATGTGCATACAATCAATTCATGCATTTGAAAAAGTTCTAGCATACATACCATGCACGTCCAAAAATAAATATCTGGAACAAACAGAAAAAATGCCCAAAAAACACAAGAAAAATTAGCTTTGAACATGCACAAACCAATCTTTTTTGGCTGTGCACACCACTATAAAACAGGAGATAACCTGCCTTTCTCCCCCCTCCCCCAACCTGCCAAGACAACTAGCAGGAACCCTCTTCCTCCAGAAAGGTTTTACCAAGAAACATCCTCTCAGAAGGCTCCCACCCCATATAGCAGAACACTCCAGAAACCAGTTGCTTCAAAGTTCAGCCTAACACTCATGCAAAGTAGCATTCTAGCAATTAGCAAATTTTCTATTTCCATTTATTCATTTGTAACCCACCTATGAGCAGCTACGGCTGTCAGTCTGTCAACAATGAGCCGCCTGACTGAAGACCGAACACAATTTAGGACAACTATCCAGAGGGCTGCCATGAGTCGACACCGACTCGACGGCACTTAACAACAACAACATCTCCATCATACTAGCTGAGTAATAAAAAAATGTAAGAATCAATTTTCAAAAAGCCTGATAAGGGCTGTTTGGCAACTGCAGCACTGGCCGCAGTATTTGGATAATCACTGCCACTTAATATCTGGAATGAGTGACTGCTATCTGGATGAGTGTCAACCTAATCTAGATAGCACGATTTTCAGCTGACACTTATCTAGACAGCAATTTAAACCTGCTTTTCATGTGGCCTAAACTCTCAAGATAAGTGCTGGCTAAAATCACCACTATCCAGATCAGGTCAGCACTTTTCAGATAATGCTGAGGCGGTCTGTGGAGATATCCGCATAGTGTCAATGAATAACTCTCTCAGCGCCCTTATCCCGATAGCGCCCTGTGGGCTATCCAGATATGCACTTTGAATATTGGCCCAATAAGGGTCAATTTTCAAATGGTTTAGACTCCTAACTTTGAAAGTTAGAGTTCTAAATTGATCTCTTTGAAAATTCACTAGGGCTGAGGGCCTAAATTTATGCACAAAATTTCACTAAACCCTAAAATTTAGGATGCTAAAAATTGGGTGGCCACATGGGCAGATTTAGGATAGAGCAAAAGGTATGAGCTTAACACCGATTTTCAGCACCACGCACCTGTATTGAGCTTAGGAATCTAGATAAATGAATGGCAGGCTCAAATTCTGGAGCATAACTTTTCAGTTTCTAAATTTAGGTAAAATTTTCAGCTGAAAACTTAGGGGTATGTTTACTAAGCAGTCTTAACATGTGCCCGGTGATAGTATGCAGGATGCCATAAAAGGAGTGGGCGTTTCGGTCTTAATGTAGCAAAACGGGATTATCGTGTGATAACGCGCGCTGCGCGCATTATCGGGCAAAACGCCGCTAAGCACGTTAACGCGCGATAATCTTAAGTAGGGGTGCAGACATATAAACATAGCAACAGAGGTGTAGCACAATGGTTAGTACACTGACTGATGGTACAGGGGTCATGAGTTTGATCCCCCAGTATGCGTGAGGCATCACTGTTTAAGTAGTGATTTTTTAGGCATTTTACTTTTATTTTAAGTAGTGCTGCCAGGAAACACACCCTCACGGTGGTGTAACCTAAGGTGCCACATAAGGCACCCCATAACGCACTCCATAGGGCACATTATTTATTTATTTATTTTATTTATTTATTAACAATTCTTATATACCGCACTATTAGACATCAGCGCGGTTTACATTAAACAGAAAACATCCAACAGTTTACATCTGTCTGGTCATTACATTTAACAGGAGGTATAACTTGGCGAAATAGGGGAAACTAAATACAATGGTGGTTTATCTATTAATGGATATCATGGTTAACTATATACAAAGTGTTACCAACAGTATATGGAACTGTTTGTTATCTACAGAGTAAAGTTGGCCTGTTGCGAGGGTCTATCCATTTGGCCACTCCTACTATTCACCTGATGGTTGTGATCGGAGCTGTCATTGAGATATTTGAGGAAGAGGAAGTGTTTTAGCGCCTTTCTGAACTGACTCAAATTGGTCATTGCTTGTGCTGGTAAGGTGTTCCATAGGTTTGGGGCGCAGAGTCGGAAGGCTCTGTTAGATGTTGATCTGTTGCATCTTGTGGTTTCTATTGGGATGAAACATTATAAAGTGCACTGTCCACCAAGGCACCCTATAATGTCCCCTATAGGACACCTTATAAGGCGCTTGATAAGGCGCCTTATGGGGCGCCCTATAAGGTGCCTTAAGGTTACAGTACTCTGAGGGTGTTTTTGCTGGCAGCATTAATGTACATTAAAAATAGACAATGCCTCAGACAGCCCTTTCAAATAACCCCACCATGGGTTTGAACCCATGACCTCTGACTTTGCAAGCAATGAAGTAACCAGTGGGCTACAGCTCTATAGCTGCTAACAAACCCCTGGCTGGCTGCAGAAAGACTGCACGTCACCACACAAACTTTCTTCTGATGCAATAGAGGGTTAAGTGACTTGCCCAAGGCCACAATGAGTGCCAGTGAGAATTAAACCCTGGTCTCTTGGTTATTAAGCCAATGCTCTAACCACTAGGCTACTCCTCCACTCTGTTATACTCAAAGGGGGTACAAATCATTACAGGGGCTAATTACTAAGTTGCAATAAAATCTCATTTTTCCACAGCTACTTTATGGCGTCACTAGCCTGTGGTAAATCAGTATCATAGGTTAGTGACTCCCACAGTAAAGGAATAATGTAACTTGCATCCAGGGCCAGCACATCCACTGGGCAGACTAGATTCCTTGATGTGTGGTAAGTGCAACCATTTACCGCACTTTGGTAAATAGGTTCCATAATGTATAAAGGACTTAAGAGGCATGGTAGTCCTGCATGTGCAAGGACCAGGCCCACCTCCATGCCAGGCAGCATCTTGACTGAAAATCCTCACTTCCTAGTTGACAGGAATCACAAACATGATCATCTGTTATCACAATTCAGAAAAAATATACCAGTCTGCAGATTCAGAAGTCTGCAATGGGGGGTGGAGGTTGTTTTGTTTTTCGTTTGTGTCAGTCAATGTTGTTTTATAATAGCATGCACTATCATGTAATAGTACGTGTTCTCCAGTAATAGTGATGACATAGCATGTGCTATTACAAAATATACATCCATGTTAGCAGAGCACCCAGCAGCAAGGCATGGACACTGTATTATTATACAGAGGTGTTTGTGGTCTAAGTGCCTCATTGCATAGCTGTGTGGTGGGTAGTTTAATAAAGGTTTTTCATATGAGGTGGTTTTATGCACTGGAAGGACTTTTATAAAACTGTGTGGCTGTTTATGCATGTACTGTAGATGTGTGTGTACCTACAAGATCATACACAGGTATCCCTGAGGACGCATGTTGGGTAGAACAGAGGCTGATTTGAAATAGATGCCTTTTGGATTTCACACATAGGTGCCCTGTATAAAATCAGGCCCAAAATGTATGCTGCCCAATGATATAATGCAGTCAAGATATTGCTAGAGGGACATTTTAACGTCTTGCACAATCTGCACCAAGCGCCAGATATTGGGTTGATGGCAATGGAGCTCCTTACTGGTCTTCATGAACCATTTAATTCTGATTATTGTAATCTGATCTATCAGGGCCTTCCCAAGAACTCTATTCAACCCCTCCAACTAGCCCAGAATACATTAGCGCGTCTTATAACAAACAATCCTAGACCAGCTCATATTACACCTATCCTCTATGATCTCCACTGGCTCCCAATTCATCACCGAGTAAAATTCAAGGTTCTTATTCTAATACACAAAATTATTTCTAAGGAGTCAGCTCCATGCCTCTCCCCTCTCCTTGCTTTCTCCAACAACACTAGAAATTACCGTTCTATCACTAAAAACTTACTGACTACACCTACAATTAAAAAACACTGTAAACAATCTACATGCAACAGGACCTTTTCCCTCTATGCTCCATCCCTTTGGAACACCCTTCCACATGAACTGCGCAATTGCGTGAGCCACACTGATTTCAGGAAAAAGTTAAAGACTCATCTCTTCCTTGATCATTTTTCCCTCCCACCCTAATACCTAAACCCCCCTTTTTTACCTCCCTACCCTTGTTCCATTAAACTGTACAATACTCCCATCCGTAGCTTGGCACATACATATGTAAATATGTAAATAGTTGTTCACTGTTCACTGTAATTAATTGTATAATATAATTTTGTTTTTCATGTTTTATTCTGTACCCTGTTATTCGTTCCTTGTAAACAGTTGAAATATACTGCCTTTTATTGTTCTATGTAAACCGTTTTGATTTGTAGAAAGACGGTATATAAAACATGTTAAATAAATAAATAAAATTTAGTCCACTCACCATTATCCCAGAAAGTCGAGGTGCTTTGACAGTAGAATGCTTATCTAGCTGACTTTCACTAAAAGGTAGTGGCAGACAATGATCCGTGCTGGAGGAATTCCAGTGGTACACTGTTCATGCCTTCTAGTTGAACCACTACTGCTCCATTGCTGAGTGACTTGTTGGCTTTTCCATTTCTGACTCACTAAAGATCTGTTCAGCCAGCAGTGTGGGTATAGCCTGTGTTTCTTTCTGGTATGCATCAGTATCATAAGGCATGGAAACTGAGACAGCAATAATTGTGGTGATACAGGTGCCATTTCATCAAGTCCTATGTCTTCCACATAACTGATATGATCTACATCTCTGCTACAATGAAGCTGCAGCCCCCCCCCCCCCCCAGTACAGTATCCATTCATAACCCCTTCATCCCCTTGTTCTCTAGCAAAATAGCCACTTGGAGGGCCATTTATTTTATTTTATTAAAGCATTTAAAAAATACTCAGGTAAGATCAACTTGATAAGGAAATAGAGCATATCTAATGGCATTGGAATTAAAATTAGAAGAAAATAACCATTCTCTCAACAACCCCCCATCCCCAAAGGAATCAGCATGCATCCTATGAGTCCACCAATATGGTGAAAAACAATTAGGAAATAAGGCTGATATTACACATTAACAGAGAAAAGGAAAAAAAGACAAAATCAAACTGGACAGCATCTTCAATTAAAATGCCCACTCCTTAGTAGATTGACATCAACTAGACAGTGGGCTTCCGTCATGACTATTTGAGACATTCTGGCATCAAGGAAACTACTTAGCTGTTTGGGATCATAAAAGATGAATC
Source organism: Ichthyophis bannanicus (assembly GCA_033557465.1). Lineage (NCBI taxonomy): Eukaryota > Metazoa > Chordata > Amphibia > Gymnophiona > Ichthyophiidae > Ichthyophis > Ichthyophis bannanicus. Next base: position 1,706,394,749 of record CM066032.1, read on the forward strand.
AATTATTTATCATACTTAATTAAACATTTACCTGGTAAATAAAGAAAAAACCCACTGAAGGCAATTTTATAAAAGGGCACTTAGGCAGGGAAGGCATCATATTTTCTATCCATTTTATAAAAGCAACATATGAATTTATGTGGGTTTATAAATTTACCTCTGGAAAAGTAAGCACAAACAGATATTTATTTAATTATCTGCCAACATTTGATAACACGCCTCACTGTAAATGTCTGAGGTGAGTTTCAATTATATACTCGTATATAAGCAAAAATATACCAATTCCTAATATTTCATACTGCCTATTCCCTATTTAGAGAATAAACTAATTGTAACTAATGTAAATAATCCCTTTAATGTTGACATATTATGTTTTGAAACATTAACTAATGCATACCCAGTTTCAAACGTTCCTACTTCTCCTGTTATCTTTTTTGTATTAGAGTTACATTTAATAGTTGAATGTTCTTTGTTCTAAATCTGTTCTATGTAAAATAATAGTATTCTACTATTAAAGTTTATGTTACCTGTAAACCGCCACTGATCTCTGGAAGTGGCGGTATAGAAAAGATGTATAAATAAATAAATAAATAAAATAAATAAATAAACACAAATAATTGTGGCATGCTATTCAAAAAAAGCCGAGGCCCTTAACCATTGTGTGAACCAGCATTTTAGCAGACTCTTATTCAAGACCTTTCCATCAAGACTACAGTAACGCCACACTGATTGCCTTGCAGCCTGTACTAGTGAGCAATGTCTCATCATCAGTTCCGTTGATATAACAAGTTCCTCCAGCTGGCAAATCTGGATCGTCACACAGTCTTTTTCCTTCTTTTCTGGTGCAAGCCACCATCCTTGACTCTGTGCTCCTACTGTTCTCAGTGAGCTTGTGGGGGTTCTATTTCCACACCCCTCTTAGAATGTCTCCTCCCCAGGCATTAACACAGTGATCTCTCGCTCTGAGCTGGCTGGCTCCAGAGCTAGTCATCACACTTCAGTCCAGGTTTTCCTTTCAGCTGTTACATGTGCCTTGCATTCTCTGTGGAATAAACACTTGAATTCAAGCAGTTCACACCTCTTAAGCTGACTTGCTTCTGTTAGTTTACTATATATTAATGCTGCTACAGAACACACTCATGTAGCTTACGCTTTTGTTTCAGGGGCTGGTGGGCCTCAAACCAGAATCTTTGTTTCTGGAGCCAGTGGGACTCAAAGACACTCACTTGAGCTTGTCGTGCACACCTCTTTCTCTTTCAGCTACAGAGCATTTCTCTTACACCACAATGCCACAGTAAAATACTGTATAATTTCTCCTTTCCTGCAGCCATCTACTGTTCAATAAACCTCTCCCACTCTTCATAAAGGAGTTTTCCTTACAGGTTCCACAGCCCTACCTCTCTTTCTTCGAGGTTATGGACCACTCCCTCCTCCATACCAGTTCTTGAAGGGTCCACTTCCCTACTCAGCAGGTATGATTTCCAGTCAAAACCTGACAGGTTCTAGAGGGCCGTAGTTCCTTGTTTCCCAGGGCCAATCTCCATGACAGCACTTATTCTAATTTTTAAACATACAGGCAGACTACATCCTGCTGGCTTAGTTGCCTGCATCATTTCCCTCTTAAGGTGGCCTTTGTTGCATAGGGTTTTTAAGGAAACCTGGCTTCCCTTAGCTCTGCTCCTATAGTTGCTTAGGGCAGGTGCCCTAAGCCACCTGTGAGTGCTCCTTCTGGTGACAGGAGCATGCAACTGCTGTGATGTGCATTTTTGCACATCACAGCAATTAGCATTAGGGCATTTAGTGGCACTAAGGGATATATTTACTAAACTGTCTTAACTTTGCAGTGGCGACGTTATCGCACGATATGTAATGTTATCACGCGATAACGCAACATTATCGCGCAATAACGTCTCCGGCGGCATTAAGACACACAGAGGGCGGAGAGAAGGGATCAATGGGCAGGGGGTGGGTGGAGAGAGGTGCCTGCTACACTAACGCCGGCATCTGAAGGCCAGAAAATTAGCGCCAGTGAAAACCTGGCATTAAACAGCACATTTGCAGGAGAGAGAAACCATTTCAGTCAGAAATGTACAGCAAAGGCAGGGAGACCTAGGAAAGTGATAGTAGTGATACATGTGCAGCAACCAAAGATGCAAACACCATATAAAATGACCAGAACCATAAGTGAAATCTGAAACACCAAGCTGGCCAAGAGAAACAATATTGAAGAAGGGTAATCAATACCACCTATAAAGAATAAAAAGGAGGATCGCAATTCAGGAAGGGTCAAGTCACATTCCCCCTACAAAGTGAATGTTCCAACACTGAAATAGTGTTGATGAGGGTGTTCTGTGGTGTCTATTGGGCAGCTTGCTTTTGTGGCAATCACATGTGCAGCAACAGCAGAGTGGCTACATAGGAAAGGACACTATGGTGATAGTGGAAATGGGGTATAGGGGGCTGCAGGCGGCACATGCAGTGGGCCAGCTGGGGCACAGTGCAGACTAGGCAGATGCCTAGGTGGCACATAGGAATGCAGAAACTGAAAAGCAGAAAGACAGCAAATGACCAGGGTCCAACATGGCCACTAGTGTGTGTCCCACAGTGTCCCAGGGGACAGTACCCAACAAGTACCCCCAATGGCACAAAACATTGGCAGGCTGTGCTGGGGAGAAGTATGGATGTCCATGTAGGCACCCCTACCCCAGACCCCGCACCATAGGCTGCCACCTAGCGGCACACTGGATGGCATGGGACTGCACACCACCAGCATAAGGGCATGTCAGCATGGTGGTGGAGGGGTGCCAGTGGCAGAAGGGGCAGTGGCAGCTGCCCACAGCAGAGCAAGGTCATGCCCTGTTTAGGTGGGTGGTATGCAGTGCAACAGATAAGGTCTGTCTGAAGAACAGTCATGGGATCCCCAGGGAACAGACTGCCTCTGTGGCAACAGTTTGGTGCAGTACACACAGCCAGTGTGCTCAAAGGTAGAAGTTCACAGGTTCAAATCCCAGCTGGGGCTCCTGCAGACCATATTCCAATATATTAACCTACAGAGCACATACTCCATAAACATGTTCACTTCCTAGAGCAAAGGTTCCAAGCTCCAGCCCTGGAGGGCCAAACACCATTCAAGTTGTCAGGATGTCCTTAATAAATATGCATGAGATGCACTGCCCCCATTGTATGTAAATGTATCCATGCCTATTCATTAGGGACAGCCAGGAAACCGGAATTGTGTTTGGCCCACCAGGACTGGAGTCTGGAACCTCTGCCCCAGAGCATCAGCCAACAGAGGCACAAACACACGCACCCACAGGCTCCACTATCCAAAGCCTCATGGAGAGGCAGGCTGTTGGGCTGGGCGCGGAGCAGCAGCTACCACTACTTGCACCGGTATACCTTAGCAATGCCGTCATAGACATGGAAACACGTTCCATATATATATCAAAAGATTGCTATGCTTAATGTCAGATCACAAATTCAAAGTTAAACCAATTTGTTAAAAGAGATTCATCATAGCAACATTTATGATATATGTGGAGTGTGCTTCCAGATATGTTTACGACAGTGGTTAGCACCCCAGAGAGTGACCCTAACTGTATTGCATTCCTTCGCACTGCCTGCACTGTGCCTAGGACTGGTGTGGCAGCCAGGGCTGGCAACCACCTCTATCTTTGCATAATGCAGAAATAGGTGTTGGAGTGTGTATATGTCTATCCAGTGTGTTGTGGCTGCCTACACTGCCTACACCTTACTGAGCCCACAATGCTTGCACAGTTTCCAGCGTTAGCCTGCCAATGTGCATAGTGAGGGACAAGGTATTGTGGGTATGGCCCGGACAGGGCGGACTGGGCAAGATGCATCTGCACAGGGCATAGGGCAATGGCTGGGATATTGTAGTGCGTGACCACCACCTGCAAGGACAATGTGGCCACAGCATGTCATGCTGGGAGGTCACTCTCACTCTGACTGATCAGTGACCATGGCATGTCCAGGTTCCCACATAGTGCTAGGCAGTACTTTTGTCAAGTGATTTTTGTGGGTTCCTGTTTCTGGGGCCCAATCACTGACAAACCTGCTTGGTGTTTGTACCAAATCCCACATTTGGGTGCACATTGCTCCTCTAGAATTGTGCATTATGTATTTGCTAGCAGACTGTCTGCAGTTAGCATGTGTATGGCTGCAACACCTTGCAGGGTGCAGCAGGTGCCCACAGACTTCTCTCTAGCTGGTGAATATCAGATCATAGTGGGGGGCAGCTGAGCTGACCAGGCACACTGCCAGTGGCCCTATTCTGACTGCAAATTTGCATCAGCTGGCTGTTTTCCAGCAGGACTGGGGTTGCTGGTCCCAAAGTCCATCATCATGCACGTCCACTGCCCCCATTGCAAATGGTGAGAGTGCAGGTCTGTTGGGGACAGATCATGTCCCCCACCCTGACCCAGAGATGACAGTTTGCTACATCTATTGTTATCATGTGCAACCTGATACACCCCTGCTCCTGAAACAAGTGACCTTGGCAAGCACACTGGATATGCACTATGTTGGGTGCACCATGGTCCACAAGGACCAGACATGACTGGCAGCTACAAATGGACACAGAAAACTCCTAAGGGTGTTTGCAACAAATACCTGTCACACACTGGCACTGATAGAGACCTGCAGCAAAGCCTACCTCATCCAACACAGGTACTGCGGACCTGGTGCTGGCCACCCCACCTCACCCTCAGGGTGAGCACGGAACATGCACAATGGCATGGCCTGTAGGTACGCTGTGCAAGTAACATGCACGATCATTCCCCCCTACCACGCTGACATGCTGTAGAGGTGCATACCCCATCTGGTGAGCAGATGTAGATTGCTGTTCCGCATGTGAATTGCATTATGGGTACTGTTGGTTCTATCCTATCCTGGTAACTAGAGCAGGCAGTTTGTTCGGTGACCTGCACTCTTTCTGTAGCCAGCCATTAGTATGCTAGAATCCATATTGGTGTAGCACAATGGTTGCTACAATGACCTCCGTGGTAGCAATCATGGGTTCAATTCCTCTCTGTTTCCCTTTTTTATGCCTGTCCTACACAACTAATTCCTTTCTTGTAACAGTCATATCTGTGCAGATCTGTGCTGCTGGCACATTATACGCTCATCACAGTTGCCAATCATCCTTCTGTCCGTCTATGTGTGTGTGCCAGTTGTGTGGCGTCCTGCCCTACTGTGCAGGCTGCTACCTCATGTCCTGCACTGGTACACATTTCTGCATTGTGGCTCTTCATGCTTGCCTCCCCTGTGTCTGCTCCGCATGGCACTACCACTCCTCTGTCCCCCTGTCATTGCACTTATTCTGCCACCTCTACGTCCTCCGGTGGACACGTATTCCCATCCTCTGCCACACACTTTCATTGTTGCACTTTACAGTACCATCACCCTGTGCATCAGTACAGCTGCCCCCGATATGTTTGTCCACTTTACCAGCAGCCACATGGGCTGCATGCAGATTTGGCAGGTCCATCAGCTCCGACATCTACTTCCTTCCATCACTTGTTCATTGCCTTTTCTTGGTGCTCTGTGAAGTGTTAGGGTTACATCTGTGTTTGGCCCATACAGTTCATGCTTGTGACCTTGAGGCACCTTATTGCCCTTGGGCACCATATCTTGTGTCACCTTAGCCTTCTTGGGGCATCTTTAGCAGCACCTTAGGTTCGGCCAGCTTATGGGGTGCCTTATATGCTGCCTTGGAGGGTGCCAACCTTTCGTGCCGCCCTCTGGGGCACATTATGACCCGCATTGCATGACGTGGTGCTTTATGATGTGCATTATGGTGCGCCCTAAAAGTTGCATTAGGTTGTGACACTGGGGTGAGGCTTCTTTTGGCTGACAGTGCAGATTGTTGGGATGTGTCTGACTGTTACAAGCAGCAAAAGGAATTGCCACAGACAGCTTTTTGATTGAGCCCACTGAGGGATTGAACTCATGACCACTGTATCAGTAGCCAATGTATTCACCAGTGTGCTATACCTCTCTTGCTTTGGTGATAGTTCACCGCGCAAAGTTAAGGTTAACGTGCAATAACATGCCATGACTCCCTCTATCGCGCGATAATGGACAAGGTGCCCTCTATCGCGCGAAAACCCGCCATTGCTACTTTAACGCTGGAACGCCCACTACCTTATATGGCATTCGTCACGTTAATGTTGCAACTAGTGCTGGTAACATTAGGACCGTTTAATAAACATACCCCTAAGAGGGGTTATTCAGCAGCAAAAAACAGGTAGTGCTGGAGAATATCCCACTCAGTGGGAGTAAAGTGGTTAACAAGTCTGCTAACCGCACGACTTCCTTTGAATATGTGCGGCCCCCCCCCCCCCAGATTCCTATTAGTTTATAGATAATACTTGATATCAGAATAATCATAGCATTTGTTTTAAAATAAAAATGCATCTTTAATTTATTCAGATACATTATCTACTGGCAAGCAGTTGGGACATTCAGTTTTCAAATTACATTGTCGTGGGATCAAAAATTGACATGAGAACCAGTATCACAGTGTTAATTGCAAGAACATTTTTCATAAAATAAATATTAGTTTGCCAGGCGAGTCATGAGTATATCCCTTCCTTGCATAAAAGCAAATCGAGATTCCAAGTCTCTGTTTCTGTGGTAACAGGGGTTGGAAACAGCCTTGGAAACTGACTTCAGTAAAGTACATACAGTGCTTCAGTAAAAAGAGCCTATTGAAATGCTCTGCTGAAAAAGGGTATTCAAGCTGTGTAATTATTTAGGGTTCCATTCAATAAAAAAAATTATCTCGGTAGCGGCAGAAGCAAAACTACCTCCATACTATGCTGAATGCTTTACACCTACATGTTTCTAGTCAGCCTATAATTGTAGATGAAAGACATGAAGATTGGCATATTGCTATTTCAATACACATTTAGCCTCTTTCACTGAATGTCAAGCATGTCTGAAGAAGAGTCAAATGTGCTTGAAAACTCCTATGCAACATCATTTTTAAAGGTTGTGAGATTTTTTACTGGATCAACAGAATTTGGTTATCAGTCATCTGAAATAATTAAAAGACAATGGCTTAATCTTGAACAATAATAAATATGGCAACTAGGCCATGTTATAGTCAATACTGTGAGCACATAGGGGGATATTTAGGGGCTAATATACTGCCCCATAATAAACCAGCATATTTTGAACAATTTACCACAATAAAATTCCCTCTGCATTTACTAAACAGGGAAGTTAGGGCATCCTGGTAGAGAGATTGCAATAAAGGTATAAATAGCCCAGGTGCCTGTAAACAATAGACAGAGATAAGCATTTGTTAATATGAAGAAAAAGCATTCTTTGAAAAGCTGTGATACAAATGCTAGAAGTATAAAAAATAAGATGGGAGAGTTAGAGTACATAGCGCTGAACAAACTGGTAGATATAATTGATATCACAGAGACCTGGAGGAAGGAGGATAACCAGTGGGACACTGTGATACCAAGGAAAAAAAAATATAATCACAATGATAGGGTAGATCAAATTGATGAAGGGGTGGAACTATGGGGTATTTTTACTAAAGGGCGCTAACGTGCACCTGACGATAATGTACAGGATGGCATAAAAGGAGTGGGCATTCCGGTCTAAATGTAGCAAACCGGGATTATCGGGCGATAACAAGCGCTGCGCACATTATCGGGCGAAAGATTGAGCTGTGCGTGGTAATGCGCGTTAATCTTAAGTAGGTGCGCTGACCCACAAGCAGAGCAGCAGAGTTGTAGCACAATGGATAATACACTGACTGATGGTACAGGGGTCATAGGTTTGATCCCCAGTGAGCCTAATGAATAAAGCTAGCTGAAGCATTACCACTTATGTGTAAGCAGTGCTTTGTGAGGCATTTTAGTTTTATTTTAATTAGTGCTGCCAGAAAACACACCTTCACAGTGCCATAACCTAAGGTGCCGCATAAGGCGCCCTATAAGGCACTCCAGAGGGCACATTATAAAGTTCACTGTCCGCCAAGGCACCCTATAATGTCCCCTATAGGATGCCTTATAAGGTGCTTTATAGGGCACCTTATAAGGCGCCTTATGAGGCACCTTAAGGTTACAGCACTGTGAGGGTGTTTTTGCTGGCAGCAGTACTTTACATTAAAAATAAACAATGCCTTGGCTAGGCTTATCAAATAACCCCACTGTGGGATTAAACCCATGACCTCTGGCTTCACAGGCAGTGAAGTAACCAGTGAGCTACTAATACACCCTTGGATTACTACAGAGGGACTGCAGGTCACCACACAAACTGTCAGCTGTGGTTACCAGGATAGGGTTAACCCACCCGTGCCCATGATGCACTGCACATGCAGATCAGCAGTCTACAGATGATCACAAGATGGGGTATGCACCCCCACAGCACCTCGGCCTGGTAGGGGGAACTGACCGTGTGTGTTACTGGCACAGAGTAGCTACAGACCGTCACATTGTGCGGTTACTGTGCTCACCCTGAGGGTGAGGTGGGGCATCCAGCACCACGTCCACAGCACCTGGCTTAACTGAGCTAGCTATGCTACAGATCACCATCAGTGCCAGTGTGTGATAGTTAGTTCTTGCAGATACACCTGTGTACATCTGTTTTCCCAGTCACATTTAACCCTTGTGGACTATGATGGACCCAGAATAGTGCATATCCTGTGTTGGTGCCATAGTCACATGATTTAAGTGAGAGGGTGGTATTTGGACCCATAGGCAGATTATGAAGCACCACCCAACCTGCTCTCTGGGGCTCAGGGTGGGGGACAGGATCTCCCACCAACAGATCCACATTCTACATCCCTGCAATAGTGGCAGTAGAGGGGACTATCAACCCCACTCCTGCTGGGGAACAGACACCCTACAGGGCAGTCAATGCAGATCTGTACGCAGCCATATAGCAATAGCAGACAGACAGTAGGCTTGAAAATGCTCAGCTGCCCCCCACCACTGTCTGACAGTCCCCAGCCACTGCACCCTGCAAGGTGTTCCAGCCATACACATACTAACTGCAGACAGTCTACTAGCAAGTCCATGTCCCTGGAAAAGATGTGAGCACATCCACCAAGCAGATGTCAGTGATTAGGCCCCAGAAAAAAGAACCCATACATATCACATAAGAAAAATACAATATAGCACTATGGGGGAACCTAGCCATGCCATGGTCACTGCTCAGTCAGAGTGAGAGAAACCTCCCAGCAGGACATGCTGTGGCCACCCTGTCTGTGCAGGATGTGGCCGGGCACTACAATGTCCAAGCCATTGCCCTATGCCCTGTGCAGATGCATCCAGGCCAGGCCACCCTGTCCAGGCTATACCCACAGTACCTTGCTCCTCATTATGCACATTGGCAGGCTAACACTGGCAACAGTGCAAGCAGTGTGGGCTGAGTAAGGTGTTGGCAGCCACCACACAATGGATAGACAAACACACACTCCCACACCTATGCCAGCATTGTGCAACTATAGAGGCTTTTGGCAGCCCTGGCCACCGCACCAGTCCTGAGCACAGTGCAGGCATGGCTATGGTACGCAATACTGTTGGGGTCACTCCCCAGGGTGATAAACACTGTCAGACACCAGACCTGAAGCACACTCCACAGACATCAGAAAGGTTGCTATGATGCAGCTCAATCAGCAAATTGTGCTTAACTTAGGAATTGCTATCTGCTAGTAATCATAGCAACCTTTTGATAGATGTGTACCATATTCCCAGGTTTAGGGTGGCATTGCTAAGGTATGCAAGTGCTAGTTTTGGGAGATGCACACAGGGCCCAACATCCTGCCTCTCCAGGAGGCTTTGGATAATGGATCCTGTGGGTGTGGGTGTGTCTGCCCCTGTTGGCCGCTGCTCTAGGGCAGAGGTGCCCAACTCCAGTCCTGGTGGGCCAAACACTGTTCAGGTTTTCATTCTGTCCCTAATGAATATGCATGAGATACATCTGCATACCACGGGGGCTGTGCATAGAAATGCAGCACAACCATATTTATTAGAGGCAGCATTGGAACCTGAATGGTGTTTGGCCCTCCAGGACTGCATTTGGGAGACTCTGTTCTAGGTAATACGCATGTTTATGGTGTCTCTGCTCTGCAGGGTAAAATGTAGGCGTTTGGGGCATGTTTACGTTATCTGCAATAAAGGTTCTGTCTGTATTACCATGTTTTAGTAGTGGGTAAAATATGGGGACTGGGTTGGCAGGGACCACAGCTGGGACTTGAACCTGTGACCTTCTGCTCCTGAACACACTGGCTGTGTGTACTGCACCACACTGTTGTCACAGGGATGGTTCATTCCCTGGGGATACCATGACTGTTCGTTAGACAGGGCCTGTCTGTTGCAGTGCATGGCACCCACCTACACCGGGCTAGGTCATGGTCTGCTCTGGGCAGCTGCCATTGCCCCCTCCACCACCAGTACCCCTCCGCCACCATGCTGACATGCTCCTCTGCTGGTGGTGCTTGCAGTGCGCAGTCTCAGGCCATTCAGTGTGCGGGTAGGCGGCTGCCTATGGTCCGGGTTCTGGGGTAGGGGTGCCTGCATAGCTGTCCACACTTCCCCCCAGCACTGCCTGCCAAAGTTCTGTGCCCTTGGGGGTACCTGCTGGGTACTATCCCCTGTGACACTGTGGGAAACACACTCATGCCCATGTTGGGCCCTCATCAGTTGCTGTCTGGCTGCTCTACTGTTTCAGCATTCCTATGGGCCACCTAGGCATCACCCTAGTCCGCACTGTGGCCCAACTGCACCACAGCATGTGCCGCCTGCAGCCCTCTGTGTCCCCTTTTCCAGCATCTGTCCAGTTGCCCGTTCCGACATGCCCGCCCTGCTGTTGCGGAATATGTGCACGCCATAGGAAACCTGTCCAATGGAAAGGGAAAACCCTGATCAGCGCTATTCTACTGTGGGATCATTCACCTTGTATGGGGACAGAGCATAGACCCTTCCAAAATTAATATCTTTATTTTGGAGCTTTTTTGGTAGTGTTTTTTTATGTTTCCCATTAATATCACTATTGGCCAGCTTGGTTATGTTTTTTTTACATTTTCTTCTGGTCATTTTCAATGTTTATTTGCCCTTTTGTTCCGTGCACATGTATCACACTTATCACTTTTCGAAGGTTTCCCTGGTTTTGCTGTAGATTGCTGATGTAAATGGTTTCTTTTCCCTTTAAATCTGCTCTAACGCCAGGGTTTCACTGACGTTAGTTTTCAGCCCAGGATTCCACAGCGTTACTTTGCAGGGAGCCTCTCCCCTCCCACTCTCCACCCATTGACCCTCTCTCTCTGCCCCTGGGGAGCCTTCCTCCGCCCTCCGGGAGCCTTTCTCCGCCTTCAGCGCTCATTTGCGCTGCTGCGCGCGTTATCGCGCGATAAGGTACCTTATCGCCTGGTAAAGCGCCATTATCGGGCGATAAGGTACCTTATCGCCCGATAACGTGACAGCAGCGCAAATAGCGCCCTTTAGTAAACATACCACTATATGTTAAAGAAGGCATTGAGCCAAACAGGATAACAAATTTTGCAGGAAAGAAAATGCATTGTAGAATCATTATTGATTGAAATTCAATGTGAGAAAGGGAAGGGAATAGCAGTGGGGGCAGGGCTGGCCCGGCCATTGGGCGATAATGTTGTTCGCACAGAGCCACGTGCTTCAGGGGGCCCTGCGCCAACAACATCCCGCACTGAATGGCAGGCAGGGTGGCTTTAGAGGGAGCCAGAGAGGCCCCGGCTAACCTCTAAGAGCTTCCGAAGTGAAGCACCTCTTCTTCCTTCACTTCTGCAGCTGTACTGAAGCAAGATGGCGTCGGAGCTTCCCCGGTGCTGAGCGGTGCTTCGTGGAGCAGACGAATTGCTGTGGTTTGGACGCCCGTTTTTTTGATGGGGCGTCGAAAAAGGAAGCAGGGTCCCCTACCCTCGGGGTCCCCTGCATCTGAAACTGCGCGCCAGAAAACACTTGAGGCATGCGGCTTTGCGGCGCCGGGGAGTGAAGCAGCGTCTTCGGCGGTGCCGGCAGTGCTGGAACTGTCGGCTCTGAGTGCGTCGGGCGTCTGGCTCTCTCCAGAGCAACGGCACCCCCCCCCCTCAACCTGGAAGTGGTGGCCTGGGTGATGGAGTGCTTCCTGCCAGGGCTGCCAGGGCTGTGCGTTGCTCGTCGGCAATAGGGAGTGAAGAGGGCTCCGTTCCTGGTGGCGTTTTTTCAACTTTTCTCACCTCTGAGTAGAATAATTTCCCTGCAGTTATAAAGGAGTTGAGAGGATTTCCTCTACCAGTGGAGTCTTGGTGCTACCATCCGAGGTTTTGGGAACTCTTCCAGGTTTAAGAGGTCTGGTAAAGCCACCAGTTGTGGATAATGAAGTACTATGGGATGCAAATTTCTACGATAAATACCTCTCTTATGACTGTTGTTGGGGTTGTAAAAAGGGATTTTCTTTCGTTGTCTAAAGATATTTCTGAAGCTAAGAAAGGTCAAGGGGAGCAAGCTCTACGTTTGGAGGGAGTGGAGAAAGAGCTAGAACATCTCTGTGGAGTGTGTGCGGCTCAAGTTAAAGACAAGACTTTGTTGTCGAAAAAAGCAGAGTATTTAGAGAACTATACTTGTAGGAATAACTTAAGACTGTTATATTTCCCTAGGTCACCGATAATGTCCCCCATTGAGATGGTTCGTAAATATCTCCAGGAAGTGCTTAAACTCCTTGGGGATAATTTACCTCCAATTGTTAGAGCGCAATATCTGAATGTGGGGGGTGGTGGAGCTGGGGCTTCCTCGGGGGGTTTGGTTACTGGAATGGGGGATGTTACCGCATTCTTGGAGGACTCTCTTGAGGTAGTAACTGCCTGCACCACCCTCTTGGTTACATTGGCCTTAGAGCATGATAAATCATTAATTCTTCGTGCATATTTCCGGAATTTCAATTGTACTTTTCTTGGCTCTAAAGTTTTGATGTTTCCTGATCTCTCTCGTACTACCCAATTGAGGAGGAGGGAATTCTTGGGTTTTTACCCTAGAGTCCTCGCCTTGGGGGGTAGTTTTCAGTTAAGATTTCCCTCTCGTTGTATTATTTCCTATGATGGTAAATTGTTTCTGTTTTTTGAGCCAAGTCAGTTGTTGAATTTCCTGGTAGCTAGGGAGGGAAATAGAGTGGAAATTGTGACCATTTCGGCTGACGCTTTAGTCTCTGCTCCTGAATAAGTATTACTATCCTTTGTTTTATTTCCTGGGGCCTCCCTCTATATTTCCTTTAATACTTGTGGACTAAATTTTGGATGATGTATAATATGATCTGATTTAGATGTATTTGTTATTCTTGAGTGTTTTTGGTATGGATATCATCATTTTTTTCCTTTTCATTCCCCGCACATGTTGCCGGCCCCAGACATACAGGGCTGACATTAGAATGGGCTCAGTACGTCCAGAGCCAGCGACTGTCCAGACTACATCCCCGGGCCACCCCTTTCCTGCACAACTGGCAGGGAAGTTAGTCGGGGGCAGGAGCTGGCACGAATAGTGGGGATAGACATCCCAGAATAACCCCCAGTGTATTTGGATTTTCAGAAGGCCTTTGACAAGGTCCCTCATAATAAGAGGTAGTGTCCTGTTGTGGACTGGGAATTGGCTAAATATTGGAGTATCACAGGAATCTTAAGCTGAGCCCACTACTTTTTAACATATCTATAAATGACCTGCATATGAAAACAGCAAGCTAGGTGATCAAATTTGCAGATGATGCAACATTTTTCAAAGTTGTTAAATGACCAGAGAATTGTAAAAAAATTTCAAGAGGGCATTAAGAATTTGAAAAACTGGCCATCCAAATGGCTGATGAAATTTAAGGTGGACAAGTGCAAAGTTATACAACTAGGTTGTGATTCTGGCCCTCTGTTCACCCGGTGAGAACAAGATGCACAGAGGGAACCACGATTCTGATCCCGCGGGGCACATCTAGCCCCACAGGATCAGAATCACATCCAGGCCCATACATGCAGGCCGGGACCCCAATTCAGTCCGGCCTGCACCTACAGGCCTTGCCTAGCTAACTCAGTCAGGGCTCTCCAATGGAGTCGCGACGACATAGCGTCCGAGTGCCATGGCACCACAGCTCCATTGAAAAGCCGCAATCCCCGGCCGCCGGCTCCAAAGCTACTTTTGCTGCAGCCCGACCCCCAATCTTGTCTCCTAAGGCCAGAGTCGGGCTGCAGGGAATATCCTCTGCCCCCCCATGCCATTACCACACCCCGGGCCCGCCGTCCCCCACTGACTAGGGGAACTTATTCCACCTCAGAGGTGGAATAAGTTCCCCGTTTAAGCCACCAGCCCCAGACGTACACAGCCAACATTGGAATCGGCCCTGTTCGTCCAGGGCCAATGACCGCCCGCTGCCCACTCTAACACCACACCCAATCCACTCCTTTCCAACCCCTGTCTACTTGCCCCGTACAATGCACAGGGAAGGTAGACGGGATCGGGAAGGGCCCTAGTTGTATAACTTTGCACTTGTCCACCTTAAATTTCATCAGCCATTTGGGTGCCCAGTCTTTCAAATTCTTAAGGTCCTCTTGCAATTCTTTTACAATTCTCTGGCCCATCCCCACTATTCGTGTCTTGGAATGACCCCTCTAGGGAATAACAACCCAAACTATAGTTACGCAATGCAAGATTCCATACTACGAGAGACCATCCATGAAAAGGATCAGTGTCATCATGGATAATACATTGAGACCCTTTGCTCAGTGTGTAGTGGCCACCAAGAAAGCTAATAATGCTAAGAATTATAAACAAAGGCCTGGCAATCTACTTCTGGTGATACATTGCCAAGAAAACCCAGAGGTAGCTTGGTCACCAGGAGTCAGCAGTGACTTAACGGCACAAAAAAAAAAGTGAATGGCAGGATACTTTTATGGGGAAAGGCTTAAAAGGTTATAACTCTTCAGATTGGAGAAAAATGGCTGAGGGGACATATGATAGAGGTGTATAAAATAATGAGCGGAGCAGAACGAGTAAACGTGAATCAATTTTTACTATTTCAAAAAGTATAAAGACTAGGGGACATGCAATGAAGCTACAAAGTAGTACATTTAAGTCTAATTCGAGAAAATATTTTTCCACTCAATGTGCAGTTATAATTTATATAGAGCAACTCCACTGGCTCCCCATACATGGCAGAATATTGTTCAAAACATTACTACTAACTTTCAAGACCACTAAAAGCATCACCTCCTCCTCTCTAATAGACCTCATTCAGGCCGTCCCACCCAACAGATCCAGGAGAACGATATCAACAAATACTCTAATCATCCCTAAAGCAGCGACAAAATGCCTATCAGTGACATCTAACAGGGCCTTCAGATTCTATGCCCCTAAGTACTGGAACGCTCTACCCCCAGAGATTCGTGCTATCACTGATCTATCCCTTTTCAGAAAGGCACTCAAATCCCACCTCTTCCCCCAATATTACTTGACCAACTAACCAATCTTAATCACTACCCAAACTAAGAACAAATCCTGTTATGTATACTTGTAAATACTCTTGTAAATACTCTTGTAAATAGTTGCAGTAATGACGTCCCATGTTTTATCCAAGTTCTCTGACCTTGTTCTCTGTAAAACCTAACAGTTGTTGTTATGGTATGTTGTTATATTGTGAACCGCGCTGATTCTGAATAGAGCGGTATATAAGAGCCTGTAATAAATAAATAAATAAAATAAAATAAAATTTATTTATGCTTTTCTTTTATACCGCTTTTTCCAGAGATCAAAGGCGGTTTACACTTAACATATAATGAACATGGTTTTACATGGAACAGCGTTTTTCATAACTATGTACAATTAACTTTTCATGAACAATAACATGGAACAGTGTTTTTTCATAACTATATACAATTAACATTGGCTAGTAATGCTGTAACTATTTACATTAATCATTCATTATTAATCATAGTATTAATTCCATTATTAATTCCATTATTAATCGTTCCATTATGAATTCCATTATTAATCGTAATATGGAATTCATTACCAAAGGATATAGTAGAGCTGTTAGTGTAGCTGTGCTTAAAAAAGGTTTGGACAGGTTCCAGGAGGAAAAGTCCATAACACTAGACAGAGCTCTGAACCTAAAATCCCACATCACCAAAACCGCAAACAAGGCATATCATTGATTGAAAACAATCAGACAAATCAAACCAATGCTCCGATAAGACCACTTCCGCACAGTGTGTCAAGCACTCATTACACCACTGCTTGATTATGGAAACTCACTATATCAAGGCCTTCCTCATCATACACTCCACCCACTACAGATGGTACAAAACACCACAGCACGCATCATCACAGACACCCCAAGGACCGAGCACATCACTCCCATCCTACAACAACTACACTGGCTCCCAATGGTGGCAAGATCTAAATACAAAACAATCATGATCATCTTCAGTCATTCACCATCTCTCAGCAGATGTACTCCAAAATGTTATAACAAGGGACAGCAGCAACAGACCAAGAAGAACCAATAACAACAACATGATCAGCACACCTGCAGGCTACCACAAAACCAAACAAACAACCTCAAAAAAAGCACCATCACTACTGGCATCCTCAATATGGAACTCCCTACCAATGAGCCTGAGAGCTTTAGATGACCTCACAGACTTCCGCAAAGACCTCAAAACATAGTTATTTATAGAAACCTATGAGCATTCAGGCAACATCCCCTACCCAAACAGTAACACTACTACCTCCACCAACTAAACACACACCCATCCTATCCACACACACAAATATATCATACCATGTTATTAAATACCTTTATGTTAAATGTTACCTCAACTATACTGTCTAAATATTGTTAAGTAACTGTACTGTCTAAATGTTGCATGTACCCTAATGCTAAATGTAACCCTCCAATTGTGATGTGACGTGACCACCTTGATTGAAGGAAAAGGTGGCATACAAATCTGTCTAAATAAATAAATAAACCATTATCAAAGTGGACTGGGGACAATACAATCCACTGCTTAGCCCTAGGATAAGCAGCATGGAATCTAATTATCTTTTCGGATCCTGCCTGGCACTTGTGTCCTGTATTGGCCATTATTGGAAACAGGATACTGGCTTGATGGAGCATAGATCTGACTCAGTATGGTAAATCTTATATATTAAGGTACTGTACTTATGCCTATGGTGCCTGAAGATATGAGGGTGGTCAATGCAACACCAATTTGTAAAAAGGATTCCAGGAAACTACAGACTGGTAAGCCTAACATCATTGCCAGACTAAATGGTAGAATGCTTTTATTAAAACTTTATATACTACCTTTCTTACACTGTATAGAACACTATTATAAAGAACAAAATTACTGAACACATGGGTTAATGGGGCAAAGTCTTCATGGATTTAGCCAGGGGAAGTCTTGCCTCACCATTGTGCTCCATTTCTTTGAAAGTGTGAATAAAAATGTGTACATAGGTGAGACATTTGATATAGGCGTATGTTTACTAAACCATCTTAATGTGCGCCCGGCGATGTTATCTTGCAATAAGGTACCTTATCGCGCAATAATGGTGCTTTATCGGGCGAAAAGGTACCTTAGCGCGCGATAACCCGCACAGCAGCGCAAATGAGCGCTGAGGGTGGAGAAAGGCTCCAGGAGGGCGGAGGAAGGATCCCCAGGGGCGGAGAGAGAGGGTCAATGGGCAGAGAGTGGGAGGGGAGAGGCTCCCTGCACACTAACAATGTGGAATCCAGGGCTGAAAACTAAAGCCAGTGAAACCCTCGCGTTGGAGCTGTTTTAAAGGGAAAAGAAACCATTTACGTCAGCAATGTACACAAAACCAGGGAAACCTACAAAAAGTGATAAGTGTGATAAATGTGCACGGAACAAAAGGGCAAATAAACATTGAAAATGACCAGAAGAAAATGTAAAAAAAAATAACCAAGCTGGCCAATAGTGATATTAATGGGAAAACATCAAAAAACACTACCGAGAAAGCTCCAAAAAAAGATATGAATTTTGGAAGGTCTATGCTCCGTCCCCATACAAGGTGAATGATCCCACAGTGAAATTGTGCTGATCAGGGTTTTCTCTCTCCATTGGGCAGGTTTCCTATGGCATGCACATGTTCCGCAACAGCAGCGAGGGCATGTCGGAACGGGCAACTGGACAGATGCTGGAAAAGAGGACACAGAGGGCTGCAGGCGGCACATGCTGTGCTGCAGCTAGGCCACAGTGCGCACTAGGGTGATGCCTATGGGGCCCATAGGAATGCTGAAACAGTAGAGAAGCCAGACAGCAACTGATGAGGGCCTAACATGGGCATGAGTGTGTTTCCCACAGTGTCACAGGGCATAGTACCCAGCAGGTACCCCCAAGGGCACAGAACATTGGCAGGTGGTGCTGGGGGGAAGTGTGGACAGCTATGCAGGCACCCCTACCTCAGAACCCGGACCATAGGCAGCCGCCTACCCGCACACTGGATGGCCTGAGACTGCGCACCACCAGTACCACCAGCAGAATGGCATGTCAGCATGGTGGCATAGGGATACTGGTGGTGGAGGAGGCAGCGGCAGCTGCCCAGAGCAGACCATGGCCTAGCCCTGTGTAGGTGGCTGCCAGGCACTGCAACAGACAGGCCCTGTCTGATGAACAGTCATGGTATCCCCAGGGAATGTAATGCTTCTGTGGCAAAACAGTGGTGCAGTGCACACAGCCAGTGTGTTCAGGAGCAGAAGGTCACAGGTGCAAGTCCCAGTTGTGGTTCCTGCCAACCCAGTCCCCATATTTTACCCACTACTAAAACGTGGTAATACAGACAGAACCTTTATGGCAGATAACGTAAACATGCCCAAAACACCTACATTTTAGCCTACAGAGACAGACACCATAAACATGCGCATTACCTAGAGCAGAGTCTCCCAAATGCAGTCCTGGAGGGCCAAACACCATTCAGATTCCATGCTGCCTCTAATAAACATGGCTGTGCTGCATATCTATGCACCGCCCCCATGGTATGCAGATATATCTCATGCATATTCATTAAGGACAGCATGAAAACTCGAACAGTGTTTGGCCGAACAGGACTGGAGTTGGGAACCTCTGCCCCAGAGCAGCGGCCAACAGGGGCAGACACACCCGCACCCACAGGCTCCATTATCCAAAGCCTCCTGGAGAGGCAGGATGTTGGGCCCTGTGTGCATCTCCCAATACTAGCACTTGCATACCTTAGCAATGCCACCCTAAACCTGAGAATATGGTGCACATCTATCAAAAGGTTGCTATGATTACACAGGTACACTACCAAAAAACTGCCTCCAGTTTTGCAACTGATTCCTATAGATTTTGGGGTGCTGAATCCAGGAAAAATAGCCAAAATGTTCCATCACGTCACGTTTTCTTGCAAAATTAGATTTCTTACCCATATAAGGAATGTTCACATAATTTCTTTTTAGCCGACTGCAGTTTATTTTCTTGGCCCAAAATAGAGGTTGTAATGGTTAACTAACTAGAAACACTCCCTCATGATATTTTAGAGTGTTTTGTATTCATTTTATACATTAACAGGACAATTGGGAGGCGGGGGGCTAAATCCAGTACTCGCGCTGGCGCATGTTCTTTCCTGTTCGCCTCGCCTCGTTCGCTCGCTCAAACACGGTGGTTGCGACATGAACGTTCCTGTCAAATTTCAGTTTCTTGCAAGTTCATTATTACCTTTTGTTTGCTCAGTCATAATCCAGCTTTATTCCGAAGTGGTTCACTACAGTTGTAGTTTGCAGTGCTGTGTATTTGTGATGGCTCACAGAGCCAGAGGTTGCGTCAACTCTCCGGACAGTTTTTGTTTTATTTGTGGGGAATATACCGTGAACAAGCGGCAGAGGAACATTTCTGCATTTATTAAAAAAGTATATTTCGCCTATTTCGGTTTGAAGTTAGGCGATCAAGACAAACCGTGGGCTCCTCACAAAGTGTGCAAGACATGTGAGGAAGATCTACGCTTATGGATGAAAGGTAAAAAACAAGCATTTCGTTTCGGAATACCTATGATGTGGCGTGAACAAAGAGACCACAGCAGTGACTGCTATTTTTGCTCTTGCATTGTGAAGGGATACAACTTAAAAAATAAGAACGTAATAAGTTACCCCAACCTTCCCTCAGCAATTAGGCCTATGCCTCATAGCAACGAAGTACCTGTGCCTGAACCACCAAAATCTTTGGATCATATTTGTGTGGACGGTTCTGATCATGATGAGACTCATCAGATGGCTTTTCCCGATGAGTCCAGTACTTCCGAGTTTGAAACTGAACCAGATCCGAAACCTGAACTTTTCTCTCAAGCTGAATTGAATGATTTAGTCCGGGATTTAGGACTCCCAAAAGATGCTGCCCAACTGCTAGGTTCTCGGCTTAAACAGAAAAATCTATTGTCACCAGGAACAACTTTTTATTGGTACCGCAACCGCGAGACACAATTTTTGAAGTATTTCAGCAAAGGGGAAGATTTGGTATTTTGCAACGATATATACGGAGTGATGGAAAAGTTTAAACTCAAGTATGATCCTGCTGAATGGCGGCTGTTCATTGATTCGTCAAAAGACAGCATAAAAGGTGTTCTTCTTCATAATGGCAACACATTCGCTTCAGTTCCTATTGCTCACTTTGTTATTCTCCAAGAAAAATACGAGAATTTGGCCCTGATTCTTCAGAAGATTCGTTATGATGAGCATAAGTGGATGATTTGTGGAGACTTTAAAATTCTATCCATGCTATTAGGGCAGCAATCCGGTTTCACCAAATATCCCTGCTTCCTTTGCTTGTGGGATAGCCGGGCCCGCGACCTACACTGGGGGAAAAAAGACTGGTCAATTCGGGAGTATTTGAGACCCGGTGAGAAAAATGTTCTTCATGAGAGCTTGGTACCTCGTGATAAAATTCTATTACCACCTCTCCACATTAAGTTGGATCTCATTAAGCAATTCATCAAGTCCCTTCCAAAAGATGGTGAGTGCTTTCGGTACCTTTGCTCAAAGTTCCCCCGACTTTCTGAAGCAAAGCTAAAGGAAGGAGTGTTTGTTGGCCCTGATATAAGGAAACTCATTTCAGATGGAGCATTCGCTGAAATGATGTCTGAGAAGGAAAAAGAAGCCTGGGATTCCTTCAAGGATGTTGTTCTCAAATTCTTGGGGAACAGGCGGGATGAGAACTATAAGGATATTGTTGCCAGGATGCTCAATGCCTTCAAAGAACAAGGCTGTAACATGAGCCTGAAAGTCCATTTCTTGCACTCCCATGTGAACTACTTTCCCGAAAACTTGGGGGCGTACAGTGAAGAACAAGGTGAAAGGTTTCACCAGGACATCAAGGACGCAGAGAGAAGGTACCAAGGAAGATGGAACACCACTATGATGGCTGATTTCTGCTGGTTGCTGCTGCGGGAAACCCCAGATGAAAAATACGCCAAGCAGCGCACCAAGAGAAGCATTCGGGGAAGAAGAAACGGGCCCACCAGGAGATTGATTGACCCAAGAATGTCTTTAAAATCTAAACTGTGTTGACAAATATCGTGTTTTTACTAAACTTTGAAATAAAAATTTGCTACTTATTACCACAGTGTCGGATCTCATTTATTAGAATTTTATTTTCACACCATCGGGTGTTTGTCTTCATGTATTGCAATGGTGCGGTTTGCGTTTTCTATTTTTACATACATACCTGTACAACATTTTTTGCACATTTCTTTGCTTTGCTTTGTGTCTAACCTCGCTCTTATATGCTCAATGTTTGTGCACATGTATGTGGCTGCTTTAAGTGCAGACAATTTTGCTACCATCACAGTGTGTTTTGTTGACATTACTCTATTCTTATGTGCTGCCTTGTTACAATTTTCTTTATTCTTATTTGAATAACTACTAAACAATTAGTATAAAGAATTCATCCAAGAAACTTTTATCTCGATCGCACTCAATCTGAAACGTTCACCTCAAACTGCTAACCCAATGTAGCAAAAAATCTGTACGTGATGGAGCAAATTGGTTACCAGATTTGGATTCAGCGCACCAAAAAACGTAAAAATCAATCGAAACATTAGAGGCAGTTTAAAAAAAAATTTTTTTAGTGTACCTGGGTTATTGGCAGATAGCAATTCCTATGTTAAGCACAATTTGCTGATTGAGCTGCATCATAGCAACCTTTCTGATGTCTGTGGAGTGTGCTTCAGGTCTTGTGTCTGACAGTGTTTACCACCCTGGGAAGTGACCCCAACAGTATTGCGTACCATAGCCATGCCTGCACTGTGCCCAGGACTGGTGCGGTGGCTAGTGTGTGGTGGCTGCCAACTCCTTCCTCAGCCCACACTGCTAGCACTGTTGCCAGTATTGGCCTGCCAATGTGCATAATGAGGAGCAAAGAACTGTGGGTATAGCCTGGGCAGGGTGGCCTGGCCTGGATGCATCAGCACAGGGCATAGGGCAATGGCTCAGACATTGTAGTGCCCGGCCACAACCTGCACGGACAGGGTGGCCACAGCATGTCCTGCTGGGAGGTCACTCTCACCCTGACTGAGCAGTGACCACGGCATGGCTAGGCTCCCCCATAGTGCTATGTTGTATGATTTTTAAGTAAAATATATGGGTTCTGTTCTCTGGGGCCTAATCACTGATTTATATGCTTTGTGGGTATGCACACATCTTCTCCAGGATCATGTATTATGGACTAGCTAGTGACTGTCTGCAGTTATATGTGTATGGCTGGCACACCTTGCAGGGTGCAGTGGCTGGTGACTCACTGTGCTTGCTGCTGGAGTATTTCAGATGGTGGTGGGGGCAGCTGAGCATTTCCAGGCCTCCTGTCTTTCTGCCATTGCCTTAGGGATATGTACAGCTCTGTATTGGCTGCCCTGTAGGGTGTCTGCTGCCCAGCAAGACTGGGGTTTGATCTTCTCCCCCCCCTCTCCCCCCCTTTCCCCCTCTCTCCCCCCTCTCCCCCCCCCTCTCATTTACAGAATGAACATTTAATAAGGCTAAATTCCAAAACATCCTTCTATAAGAAGGGCTATCCAATATAGAAGAATCAGTATCAGTATTAACCAAATTCTGACCCTTTCTGACCCCAGCCCTCCTACCTATATTCCTTCCCCATGGTCCATACTGTCCATTACCCATTACCACTCCTATCTCCTACCCTCCATCTTGTTAAAACTTCTAGTACCACAGGATAATGAAACCAAAAGTACTAAAAACAAAACCAAGAATACTCACCCTCCTCCCTCCTGCAATATGACAGAAATAAAATCCCTTCTCTTACCTCCTAATATTTCCATCTAAAATACATACGGACCTAAACGTGGAGCCTGATTCAGGTAGGGCAAGTCCAGCCTGTCCAGACGGCCCCAAGCAAGATCGGCCCGTTTGGTTCCAATTCTGGACCATGGGAACAAAACGCCCTGACTCCTGCAGCTTCAGCCCTCCTTTTCTTGGCTGCCCGACCCACAGCTGGCCTGCCGTGGCCTGGATCGGGCAGCAAGGACCCCCACACCTGGCCACGGCCCTGGGGGGTATCCCCATGCCTGATTGCTTGTTTTGTGCTGCTTATTCCACCTTTCAGGTGAAATAAGCAGCATGTCCCTACAGACCTGGTAGGACATCCAGGGCCATGACCTGAATCGACTTTGTATGTCCTGCTGGGCTGGCCCACCCCCACCCTGCCCTGTTCCTGCCCCCTCATGCCCCCTGCCAACTCTCCCCATCCTGATGCTCAGGACCTATGGTAAGAGCCGGAGGGGGAATTGGGAAGCCCCTGTCCGAGAATCGGGCCCAAAACAACCTTTCCTACCATACAATAATAAGTAAAAGACCTTCCTAACCACCCCAGCCACACTTAAGGGCCATGTCTAAGGATGTGGCCTTTCCGCTGCAGCCCTCCCAGTGGTGGCCTGCTACTGGTGCTGATTTTATCGGGAAGCCCTAGTGATGACGTCTCACTTGTAGGCAGAACTAAGGAATGCCGACTCTGCAACCAATAGCAGTCTTTGCAGAGGCAAAAGTCCAGGACAGCAGCAGATTATAAAACACACAGGAACCCTGCATTTTGCTGCATGTAGATGGAAAGGCAAATAGGTATAGCCTGAAACAGCTCCTGCTCTACTGGTGCAGATTGTATAGGGAAGTCCCAGTCCTTATTGATGACATCTCACTTGTAGGCAGAGCTAAGGGACACCGACCCTGCAACCGATAGCAGTCTTTGCAGAAGCAAAAGACTGGGACTGCAACAGATGATAAGACATACAGGAGCCTTGTGTTTCACTACATGCAGATGGAAAGACAAACAGGTATGACCCAAAAAATGCTAGGAACAGTAGGATTTATAAGCAAATGAACAGAGAAGTGAATGAGTAGCCTAGTAGTTAGAATACTGGCTTTTAGTAACCAAGCAACTAGGGGTTGATTCCCACTAGCACTCCTTGGGCAAGTCACTTAACTCTCCATGTCCTCAGAAGAAAGGCCTTGGAATCTACTTTGGGTCACACTGCCAAGAAAACCCAGGAGCTTCTGGGTCACCAGGAGTCAGCATTGACTCAAAGGCACACATTGCATTTTGAATAGAGAATAAAACAAAAGATATCTTAATGTCTCTGTATTGATGCATGGTGCATCCAGATCTTGATTATTGTATGCAGTTCTGCATTATAAAAAGATATAGAGGCATTGAAAAAGATGCAGAGAAGGTCCACCAAATGATTAAAGGGGCTAGAAGGATACCCCTATGTGGAAAGTCTTAAAAGGTTAGGGTTGTTCAGCTTGGAGAGGGGTCAGCTGAGGTCTATAAAATAATGAATGAATGGAACAGGTAAACGTGAATCAGTTTTTACATCTTCAAAAATACGAAAACTATGGCATGCACTGAAGCTACAAAATCATACATTTTAGACTAATCAGAGCAAATATGTTTTTTTCTCAGCACGTAAGCTCTAGAATTTGCTGCTAGAGGATGTAGGAAAATCTGCTAGTGTAGCTGGGTTTAAATTTTTTGGACATGTTCCTGGAGGTTTTACGAGTAGGGCTTCTGGCTCCAGGTGTTTAGGGTTGGGAAAATTAGAGGTTTATTTCTGAGGCAGTTTCACCTCCTATGTGTTTCTCTAGCATTCCTCTAGTTATATCCTTGTCCCCAGTTGTTATATTGTCTTTCTTGACTGTTGTGTTGACTAGACTGTAAGCTCTTAAGGGCAGAGACCATCTCTCATATGTCTCTGTATAGCACTGCATACGCCTTGCGGCGCTATACAAATGATACGTAGTAGTAATAGTAGTAGCAGAAGCAATTAGGTTCTTTCCCAGGGCCCAAAAATTAGAGGTTTATCAATGTATTTGTGGCACGCAAAACAAATGTTAGTGGCTTTGTAGCATCTGTGCCCCCCTTCTTCAAGCCCACAATTTGTCCTCCAAGCCCAACCCAGCATCTTCCACCTTCCCACTCCTCCCTTCCCAGTCTGGGTCGGCTGCCTTCTTCTCTTTTCTGCCCTCCACCGTCCCCCCCCCCCCCCCAGAAGCATGGCAACGAACTTACTTTAAGTTTGTCACCAGCCTCCTGCTCCCGTTTCCTTAAAAATCTTTTCTTGCCTGGCAGCCAGAGCACCTTCTGCTGCCAGACCAACGTCTTGCAATAACAGCAGCATAATTTCACGGCTGGTATTGCGAGATTTCAGCAAGCAAGGCAGAGGTGCTGGCACAATGATAAGTACTTTAAATTGAGTTTGTTGTGTTGCCTCCTGCCCCCAGTTTCTTGCCCAGCAACCAGTATCTTGTCCTTGCTTGCTGATGTCTCATAATAACAGCCATGAAATCATAGAGGTATCAACTTCTTTTTGTTTCTTCCTTTGATTCTGATGCCTTGCCTCTCTAGACTATATCAGTGAAGAAGAAAGGCAGGAAGAAAACTGATGCCTTAGAGTTATGGTGCTGACGAAGGATATTGTGTATACCATGGACTGCCAAAGAACAAATCAATTGGTAATAGAGGAGATGAAACCTAATCTTTCCTTACATGTTCAAATGACAAGACTTGAACTTTTATACTTTGTACCCATCATGCGAAGGGAAAGATCATTAGAGAAAGACATCCTGCTTGCAAGGTCAATGCAAAAGAGGAAGGCCCGCAATGTGATAGATCGATACAATAACAATAGCGATGCATGCCACTCTATTAATAATTAGCCACCTAATACTGTTTAGGACAACTATCCACAGGGTTGCCATGAGTCGGCATCAACTAAATGGCACCTAACAACAATGCATAGCTGGATCACTCAGACAGAGGTTAACATCCAAGTTGCTTAATGAGTGCAAGGCTGCTGTAGGAGAAGCCCATACACTTTGTAGTGAGAGATATCCTTGGCTGGGTGTAACCGTGTTGTCTTAGTCATGCTGGAGCTGTTGTAGGATGCTAAGACAAGACAACTAGTTACTGAGAATACTGTTCCCTTTAGTGGAGTATCTCCAGAGCTGTAAGGCACACATCCCTGCTGTGATCAAGTAGGTGCAAGTGACTAGTGATTCTAGCTATATTTCTGCGACAAGGCCTGGATATAGGAGTAGCGCCTCAGTCATGTTGCAATTGTGATTTCATTGATGGTATATATCAGTGGCTCTCAACCTTTTTTGTACCGTGACCCCTTTTACCATTGGTCAACTTGTGGTGACTCCCAATGATAAAATCAAATGTGTCTCTCTTCCTTTACCGTTAACGCATTGTCGCTGTAATCATTTGTTGAATTATTAATATATTATAGGCCATTGCAATATGTTTTTATTTATACAATTTACTTATTTAAAACACAATAATTAATCACAATAACAAGTAACAATATTTGATTTCAAAATTATTATGATTTTGTAGTCAAATCACTAATATGAAATAAAATTATTTTTTCTACCTTTGTTGTCTGACCTTTTTATTCTCCGATCATGCTGGTCCCGATCTGAGGCTTCTGCTTTCCTGTCTTTTCTTAGCTCTCTTTCTGTGGTCTATGGTCCATCTGCCATTTCCTATCTCTTCTTTTGTTTTCTTCACTTCTTTCCATCTGCCTATTTCCAGTCCCCTTCTAGTTCAAATACCATGGCAGCCCCTCTCAGCATCCACTCCCTTCCAGTCACATTTTCCCAAACCCTTGCACAGCCCATTTGTAGCCCTAGCCCCCAGATTTCTTCCAAGGCCAGCAGCTCTATCCTCCCCTCTCCACCATCAGCCCATTTCCAGTTGAAGCCCCCCAATCAGCTCACTTCCAGTGCTAGTCCCCCCTCAAACCCATTACCAGTGCTAGGCTCTCCTAATCAGCCCATTACCAGTCCTACCCCCCATCAGTCCATTTCCAGTTGAAGCCCCCCCCAATCAGCTCACTTCCAGTGCTAGTCCCCCCTCAACCCCATTACCAATGCTAGGCTCCCCTATTCAGCCCATTACTAGTCCTACCCCCCATCAGTCCATTACCAGTCCTAGCCTCCTCTAATCAACCCATTTCCAGTCCTAACCTCCCCGATCAGCTCATTTCCAATGCTAGCGCCCCATCAGCCCATTACCAGTCCCAACCCCCCATTGATCAGTCCATTCCCAGTCCTAGCCTTCCCTAATCAACCCATTACCAGTCCTAGCCCCCCCACCTGATCTGCCCATTACCAGTGCTAGCCCATTGAGTGGAGGAGTGGCCTAGTGGTTGGGGCAAAGTGCTTCAGGCCATGAAGGTCAGGGGTTCAAATCCCACTAGAGGACAGCAACCTTGGGCCAGAAGGACTGGGGTTTCTAGTCCTACAGGTGCTCCTTGTGGTCTTGGGCAAGCCACTTAACCCTCCATAGCCCATGTTCCCTGTAAAATAGTTATCTCCAAGTTATAATGCCCTGTTCAATGTAATTTCAGTTTGTTCAATGTAAACTGCACTGATGCAGAATAGCACAGTATATAAGAGAATGTAAATAAATAAATTAGAATCCTAACCTACACTGTCTCTCCCCTCTGTCCAGCATTTATCCCCAGTATGTCCCCCTGTCTCTCCCCTTTGTCCATGTCAGCCCCCCTCGATCCCTCCCTCCCTCCATGTCAGCCCCCTCCCTCCCTCCATCCATTGATGTCAGTCCCCTCCTCTATCCATGTCAGCCCCCTCCCTCCATCCCTCCATGTCAGCCCCTCCCTTCCTCCCTCCCCCAGGAGCAGCAACTTGTGTGATTTTTTTTTTTTTAACTGGAGTGAGGCGACCCCTGCTAAATCCTGTGGCGGCCCCCGTGGGGGTCGCAACCCACAGGTTGAGAACCGCTGATATATATACTCATGCAGGGAGCCTCCCAGTTGGGTCCATAGTTGTTAAGATGCTACTGGGTATTGCCCCAGAGCACAAATAGTAGACAATGGGGTATGTTTACTAAACAGGTGAAATAAGAAGCATGTCCCTACAGCGGTGATGTTATTGCGCGATAAGTGACGTTATCGCACAATAATGGCGCATTACCGTGTGATAACATCACGTATCGCGCGATAATGTCTGCAGCGGCGTTAAGGTGCACAGAAGGTGGAGTAAGGCTCCCCAGTGGGCGGAAATAAGGGGTCAATGGGAGGAGAGTGGGCGGGCAGAGGCTCCAGGCACACTAACGCTGTGAAATCAGGGTCTGAAAATTAATGCCAGTGAAAACCTCGCGTTAGAGGCACATTTGCAGGAGAGAGAAACCATTTCAGTCAGCAATGTACAGCAAAGGCAGGGAAACCAAGAAAAGTGATAGTAGTGCTACATGTGCAGCAACATTGAAAAGGAATACCACTGAGCCCCGACAACAATCATTACATATTTTTTGTCAGGCATAAACCACAAGACAAAGATGAACCCCTCTTCCTCTCACGCAGTACATGCCCCTTTTTTAAATTATTTTTGCATACGTCTTATTGTATTATTGTAAATCCACACTTATCTGATCGATCACGACGTGCACGTTTCGAAGCAACAAGCCTCTGTCTCAAGTGTCCCCGATTAGAAAAAAGTGTGTCCGTCTATTCAAACTGACAAATAAGTGTGGATTTACAATAATACAATAAGACATATGCAAAAATTTGAATAAAGTAATTTAAAAAAGGGGCATGTACTGCGTGAGAGGAAGAGGAGTTTCCTCTTTGTCTTGCGGTTTATGCCCGACAAAAAATATGTAATGATTGTTGTCGGGGCTCAGCGGTATTCCTTTTCAATTTTGAATTTTATGAATTCCGGCAATATTGGGTTCTCTATTTTGGACATGTGCAGCAACAGCATAGTGCCCAAGTATGAAAGGGCATGAAGGTGAGGCTGCAAATGGGGTACAGGGGGCTGCAGGCGGGACATGCAGTGGGGCAGATGGGGCACAGGGTGGACTAGTCAGATGCCTAGGTGGCACATAAGAACTCAGAAACTGCAAATCAGCAAGCCAGCAACTGACCAAGGTCAAACATTTCCACGAGTGTGCGTCCCACAGTGTCCCAGGGGACATCACCCAGCAGGTATCCCAAAGGGCACATAACAGTGACAGGAGGTGCTGGGGGGAAGCGCAGATGTCTATGTAGGCACCCTTACCCCAGATCCCACATCATAGGCAGCCGCCTACTGGCACACTGGATGGTTTGGGACTGCGCACCACCAGCACCACCGGCATAAGAGCATGTCAGCATGGTGGCGGAGGGGTGCTGGTGATGAAGTGGGCTGTGGCATCTGCCCACAGCACACCAAGACCAAGCCCTGTTCAGGTGGGTGGCATGCAGTGCAACAGACAAGGGCTGTCTGATGAACAGTAATGGTATCCCCAGGGATTTAGATCAGTGCTGCCAGCAAAAACACCCTCATAGTGCCATAACCTAAGGTGTCTCATAAGGTGCCCTATCAGGCACCCTATAAAGTGCCCTATAGGGCACATTATAAGGTGCATTGGCAGACAGGGCACTTTATAATGTGCCCTTTGGAGTGCCTTATAGGGCACCTTATGCGGCACCTTAGGTTACGGAACTGTTAGGGTGTTTTTGCTGGCAGCACTGATTTAAATTAAAAGGAAATGCCTCAGACAGCCTTCTTACATAACATCACTGCAGGATCAAACCTATGACCTTTGCCGCCACAGTCATTGCAGTAACCAGTGGACTACATCTTTATAGTGTCTAACACTGCGCTGGCATGAACTTAGGGTTAACGCGCATTAAGGTGCCACAGTGCCCACTATTGCGCGATACAGATTCTTGCAACCTTGCCGCCGGAATGCCCACTACCTTATATGGCATTCTTCACATTAATGTTGCAACTAGCACCGGTAACATTAAGATGGTTTAGTAAACATACCCAATGATTGGAAGATAGCTGGCTTGTTAAGGTTCCAAGTGTTCGAAGTGGGTATGCTTGGTGTCCTGTACCTTTTGATTACTCAAGTGTTGAGGTACAGGACACCAAGCATACCCAAAACAATAAACTTTTATTGGTGGATGTCACTAGCATATATGCCAAAATTGAAATAAAAAACTTCCAACTAGATTCAAACAAAAAATAAAAAATAATAACAGCGCAACTAGGAGAGTAACTCTGCTATAGAAAAAACACACACAAGGAGCCAGCGAAAACACTGTGATGGAGGAAAAAAAGACCTCAACCAACCTTTCTTTCAACTACAGCAGAAAGGTCGAGCCAGTCATATGGCAGGACCAAACAGAAATCCTGCCATAGTGATGCCCATATCATGAACTGTGCTCAAGAAGACATCAGCGGTCAGAAAAAAACCTCCAAAAAAAGGGAAAATGAGCTAAAACAAAAAATGACCCAACAACCAAAAAAAACCATAGAACCCAGCTCCTTGTAATAATGGCAGTACAGTTACTCTCCTAGTCATGCTGTTATTATTTGTTATTTTTTGTTTGAATCTAGTTGGGAGTTCTTTATTTCAAGTTTGGATTGCATTGCTCCCTGGGGACATTGAATTTGATAGTGTTACTAGCATATATGCAACAGACATCATGAGATCCCCAGATTTGTATATATTTTTCCAAAATGGATAGTACGGCCCTATGAATTACCTATTCCCCCAACCTCTCCCTCTCTGGATCAATCAGAGCAAAGATATGTGCCAGCAGCTGAGTGATTACCACTGTCATGACATGCATCTCTTCTCTCAAGCCTGCCAGATAGGTCAGCACAAGGTGCATAGAATTGTAGACCTTTTTGAAGCCATGAAACACCTCCGGTCTTATGGATTTCAGATGCATCAGGTCTGTGGGGTACTCAAATTCGATGGGTATCTCCATGAGGACTGAGCTGGTCCAACATGAAGGCAGTATGGGCCACCAGGACCTTCAGCAGATCCCTAGCCTATCCCCAGTCTATCTACCCTCTCCCCCACCTCCCAAATCTCCTCATCTTCTCCAAAGCATCCCCCCCCCCCAAATAACTTCTGATTCTCCTGCTACCTCTACCTCACCCTCCTCACCCTCAACTCCTCATGGTGCAACTTCCACATTTTTTCTGCCACTGAATGAATGTTTAAAATGCAACAGGGCTTCTAATATAAAACCTCTTTGTGTACATTGTGATGAAATCTGACTTGTCTGTGTATACTGTGCTGATAGCACGATGGAATATAAAGATAAGACTACATGTTCTGAAAACATATAGAACTGAGTGAAATGGCAGACAAACATATCCAATCTGCTGACAAAATGCAGAACAAGACAAATAAACTACCTCTCCTATCAGTAAAGTATTGGCAATACAGTAAAATGGAGACTTCACTACATATTCGGGACATGGGTCAAAAGACCTTTAGGGTCAGAGAACCACTTCCAAGCAATTCACAGAAAGATTGCCTTCATAAGAGATAACCTAAATATCACTGGCTGTCTCCTCAGGCCAGTCTAGCACAGTTACAAATGTCTTCTAGCCTGCAAGTTCAAAGAGGAGGGAAGCTAGGAAATATTCTTTGAAGCCACTGTACTGCTGAGGTGTGAGTGGCTTGATTAACTTGCCTAAGAGTCAGGTTTCTGAATGTCATATAAAAATCTATACCTCCTTGCAAACACTGAACATAAGAACATAAGATATGCCATACTGGGTCAGACCAAGGTCCATCAAGCCCAGTATCCTGTTTCCAACAGTGGCCAATCTAGGTCATACGTACCTAGCAGTTTCCCCAAAAGACACAGGTTCCACAATGATTGTACTGGGTGAAGCATTGATATCATGGGTCCCTTCTTAATAATGGTTTATGGACCTTTCCTCCAGGAACTTGTCCAAACCTTTTTTAAACCCAGCTACACTAACAGCCTTTACTACATCCTCCGGTAACAAATTCCAGAGTTTGATTACACGTTGAGTGAAAAAATATTTTCTTTTATTAGTCTTAAATAGTTTACCCTGTAGCTTCATTGCATGTCCCCTAGTCTTTCTATATTCTGATAACGTAAACAATCGATCTACGTTTACCCGTTCCACTCCGTTCATTAATTTATAGACTTCTATCATATCTCCCCTCAGCCGTCTCTTTTCCAGGTTAAAGAGCCCTAACCTTTTTAGCCTTTCTTCATAGGAGTATCCTTCCATCCCCTTTACCATTTTGGTGACTCTTCTCTGAACCTTTTCTAAAATCGCTATATCCTTTTTAAGATACTGCGACCAGAATTGCACACAGTATTCAAGGTGCGGTCTCACCATGGAACGATATAGAGGCATTATAATATCTTTTGTTTTATTTTCCATTCCTTTCCTTATGATACCTAGCATTCTATTTGCTCTCTTGGCCGCCGCTGCACACTGGGCCGAGGTTTTTAACATGTTATCCACAATGACGCTTAAATCTTTTTCCTGGGTGGTGGTTCCTAATGTGGAACCTTGCATCATGTAACCATAGTTTGGGTTATTCTTCCCTAGGTGCATAACTTTGCACTTGTCCACATTAAATTTAATCTGCCATTTTGATGCCCAGTCTTCCAATTTATCAAGATCCTCTTGCAATTTTCCACAATCCTCTTGGGTTTTAACAACTTTAAATAGTTTTCTGTCATCTGCAAATTTGATAACCTCACTCGTTATTCCACTTTCCAGGTCATTTATGAATATGTCAAAAAGCAGCAGACCCAGCACAGATCCCTGGGGTACACTACTATTCACCTTTCTCCATTTGGAAAATTGGCCATTTAGCCCTACCTTCTGCTTTCTATCTTTTAACCAGTTCCTGATCCACAGTAGTACACTACCTCCTATCCCATGACTCTTTAGTTTTGCCAAAATCTCTGATGAGGGACCTTGTCAAAGGTTTTCTGAAAGTCCAGATACACTATATCAACCGATTCACCTCTGTCCACCTGTTTATTCACACCTTCAAAAAAACATAACAGATTAGTAAGACAAGATCTTCCTTGTCTAAAGCAATTTTATTTTATTTTATTTATTTACATTCTCTTATATACCATGCTATTCTGCATCAGTGCAGTTTACATTGAACAAACTGAAATGACATTGAACAGGGCATTATAACTTGGAGATAACTATTTTACAGGGAACATGGGCCATGGAGTGTTAAGTGGCTTGCCCAAGACCATAAGGAGCACCTGTGGGACTAGAAACCCCAGTCCTTCCACCCCAAAGTTTCTGTCCTCTAGTGGGATTTGAACCCCCGACCTTCCAGCCTGAAGTACCATGCCCCAACCACTAGGCCACTCCTCTACTCCATGTTGGCTGTCTCCTGTTAGGCCATGACTATCTACATGCTGAGTAATTTTATTCTTTATGATGGTTTCTAGTCTGCCATTCTTGCAGCTTCATTTCAAACAAGGTAATTCTGTGACTTGTGCTACAATTTCTCTGCTTGAAAGTTCTTTAAAAAGGAGACAATTTTTGTTAGGTAATATTTTCTTAGCTAACATTTTTTCCTACTTAAAATTACTGGTTTGTCTATTGTAGCTGGTTGCAGTTGGAGATTTTTCTGTTTTAGTCAAGGCTTTCTCTTTTGCCATTAATTCTCTTTCCCTTTCCTCTAGCTTGCAAGCTCAAACAGGAGAGAAGCCAGCATATATTCTTTGAAGCCACTGCATTGCTGAGATGTTAGATCCCTCCCCTCCTGCCCCAGCTCCCACCCATTTTGCTGTATAGACTAGTTCCCCCAATTAAAGAACTAGCTTAGATAGTTATATTTTTGAGTAAGCAGATTAGGTGGTTAAAGATATAGGCCAAATTGAGGTTCTCAGGGGAAAATAATTCAATATAGTATATTTCAAGTATATTTGATTAGTCATATCTTAATAAATCCTTGAGGTAATTCTACAAAGAGGATATACTATGCTGCACATCACAGATAAACAAACACATTTAGTCATCTGAAGAGGTAAGGTGAACTACTGCAGACCAAAATAGTATGCCACAAGCAAGTAGGACTACATACAGAGAATCTAAACATATAACAAAGACTAGGGCAGCTGAGGGTAGGGTTGAGATATCGGTATATCTTTTTTTCTCATTTGTTTCCAACATGTACCAAAACTCCATCAGCAGAAATATGTCTGGGGAAATATTGTGATGCCAAAGCTTTCACTGCTGTTACCACTTCTACACTGTCCAGATAGTCATATCCAGGTTATGGAACTGGTTCAGCGTACAAGATTCCTGCAGTTCAAATCCCTCAGAAGAACTGAGAGAGGAGGTGGCAAGGCTAATAAGCATCTGTGACAATGAGCGGTAAAGTACATTGAAGAAATGCTTCTAGAAACATCTAAGATCTCTAGTAGAAGGAAAGATGATGCTGTATGAGAATATGACAGCTGGACACAGATCATCAGGGTTTACAGAGTTGACACGCTAACCCCACCTTTTCTGGAACTGAGGAACTGATATACAGTTCTGGAAGTGAAAAAGACAACACCACCCCAGGAACAGTAGATATTACAGCCCAAAAACCTTGAAGCTGTAGGACTGGCAACCAGTAGAAAGTGAAGGGTAGTTGTGCAAAAACATCTATCTGCCATCTCGACATAATGTCCCAGGAGATTGGCTGTCTGCCTGGTGCCAAGATCCAAGACATTACAGAGAGTTTCCCAAGACTTCTCAAGGCTAATGACTATTATCCGATGCTACCATCCATATTGGTGCAAATGGTACTGCTAGCCGATCATGTAATGGCTGCAGGATTCAGTAAGGCAATTCTAATTTAGAATTAGTTAGGTCTAGCTATATAAAGGTGCTGATGAATGGACCTGGAGATAACAGAGCATTTTGTCAGTGTAATTGTATATATGTGCTGTTGATAGTCAAGGCATTATGCAAGTTCTTGCCACTTTAATAAAACAAACCTGCTTGTAAACTATGCTGGTGTTGAGGTAGAATCCTTGACACCATAGTAAGTCTGCATATGGGGGAACTAGTACTGGGCTAGGGCTTTCCATCATATTCACTTATCTAAAACTAGTAATATTCAAACTACAGAATTGCAGGACTTATGAGAAAAGGAGGAGGCACTGTAGGTTAAACTGCGAAGAAGGAATGGAGCATCCATTTGCTTTGGGGTTGTATACAGACCTTCTTCACAGGCAGAACTTGTGGACATATTTAATTGAAGACATTCACAGGATTGCTGTGAAAGGAGAAGTGCTGCTGATAAGTGATTTCAATATGCAAGATATTGACTGGGACATCCCTTCTGTGGTGTCATCCACAAGTAAGGAGAACCTGGATTCTTTACAGTGAGAACTAGTCTGGCAACTGGTAATAGTACCAACACGGGAGGGGGCCATACTGAATCTGGTGCTCTACGAATGGGGAAAGTGTTTCTGATATTATAGCGGGTGATCATCTCGCATTCAGTGATCACCAGATGGTGTAGTTCAGTACTAGGATAAGGTCTGATAAAGTCCATTCAAAAGTGAGGGCCTTAGACTTTAGGAAAACTAACTTTGCCAAGATGGGACAATACCTCAAGGAGTCATTAGCAGGATGGGAACAACTGGGGGATGTAGAAAGACAGTGGGCAAAACTGAAAGGAGATATTTTAAGGGCAACAAACCTTTTTATTAGAAAAGTAAGTAAATGTAAAAGGAAAAGGAGGCCACTATGATTCTTGAAAGAAGTAGCTGAGAAGGTGAAGAAAAAAAGGGTAGCCTTCATAAAATACAAGAGGTCACCAAAAGAGGAAGACTAGCATCAATATTCAGAAAAGCTAAGAGAAGTTAGGAAATTAATGAGGAAAGCAAAGCTACAAATGGAAGAAAAAAAACTACCCAATGCAGTAAAAAAGGGAGGGGAGGCAAAGTTTTTTTCAGATATGATAATGAGAAGAGGAGGTGTAAAAGGAGCATTGTTAGATTGAAGGATGAAGAGAAATATGTAGAAGCTGATGAAGATAAAGCGGAATTGCTTAACAAATGTTTCTGTTCTGTGTTCACAGAGGAAGGATCAGGAGCAAAACCTCAGAAAACACCCACAAATAGGAACATAAGTAAGGCAGATCTTGAACGATTTTGAGAAGACTGTATTTGGAGGAGTTAGCTAAACTAAGGAGTATGTTCACTAAACTGAGTCTTGAAGGACTAGAAAAAGGGACTGTTACTTCTGGAGAGAGATCTGCAATTGTGAGTATATACTTCTGGGAATTCTCTGGAGAGAGATCTGCAATTGTGAGTATATACTTCTGTGAATTCTCTGAAAGGAATTCTTTCTATTAAAGCTATTTAATCTGTGAACCCACTATTTTTTGTTAAATCAGTCAGGGCCTAGTAGCAGCAGTTTAAGTTTAAATTTAAAACACAGAAGAGAACTTTCTGGTTACATTTCATACCCAGCAGAGAGCTTATAGTTTTAATTTAATAATCACTCAGGGCCTAGTATCAGCAAAGTATTCTTAGTTTAAATTTAAAACACAGAAGAGAGATTTCTGGTTAAATTTAGAACCCAGCAGAGAGCTTGTAGTTTACATTTCATAATAAGTTAGAGCCTAGCCGCAGCAAAGAGCTATAATTTAAATCAAATAAGAATATAGCTTACCTCAGCAGCACAGGACAGGGTACTGTATAGCAGGCCTCTTTTAATAAGTGTTATTTCCCTCCCTCCCTCCCCAGACCCACCCACCCCTGGGATAATCGTAGCTTTATAGGTACTTACACATCTTAAAAGACAGGACGTGCTCTCAGGTGAAGCGTGTTACACAAATCAGACATACACTAAGGACCTGAGATTAATTAAGCTTCAGGTGAACAAGGTATATTAAACGTATTAGTTACAGTTTTATTGGTATAAATATCCATAGCAACCCTTAGTAAGTAAAGAACTTAAAGATCTAAACAAAAACTTAAAAATAAGATGCAGACAGCAGTCAAGCAGTGGGATGGGGGCTTTCCAGTCTTTTGCATTGAGTGTCACATGTATGATTTTCTCCCAGTTGGTGAGAGGTTTTACATGTGCACTAGGTGCAAGGAGCTCTTTGCTCTCAGGGAACGAGTCCGTTCTCTAGAGGCTAGAGTAGCAGACTTCGAAAACATAAGAAAGACAGAGAGGTACATAGACGAGACCTACAGGGATATAGTCCTGAAGTCCCACCTCCAGTCTGGCAGCATCCCAGTTGCCATGGAGGAGAGAGGTCACGTGACAGGAGAGCATCACCCTGGTGTGGCAGGAAGTGATCCTGTAACTAGGACCTGTCCTCCAGGTGATGTAAAACCCTCTCGCACCGAGGAAGTTTCTCCAGGACCATGTGCCCATGAGGGAAGGGTTAGGACAGCCATTATAGTTGGTGATTCAATCATTAGGCATATAGATAGCTGGGTGGCTGTTGGACGTGAGGATCGCCTGGTAACATGCCTGCCTGGTGCGAAGGTAGCGGACCTCATGCGCCACCTAGATAAGGTCTTAGATAGTGCTGGGGAGGGGTCTGCTGTCTTGGTACATGTCGGTACCAATGACATAGGAAAATGTGGTAGGGAGGTTCTGGAGGCTAAATTTAGGCTTTTAGGGAGGAAGTTGAAATCCAGAACTTCCAGGGTAGCGTTCTCCGAAATGCTTCCCGTTCCACGTGCAGGACCCAAAAGGCAGGGAGAGTTCCGGAGTCTCAATGCGTGGATGAGACAATGGTGCAGAGATGAGGGGTTTGGATTTGTTAGGAACTGGGGTACATTCTGGGGAAAGGAGGGGCTCTTCCGAAGGGATGGGCTTCACCTTAACCGGGATGGAACCAGGCTGCTGGCATTAACCTTTAAAAAGGAGAAAGAGCAGCTTTTAAACTAGATAATAGGGGAAAGCCGACAGTCACCCAAGAACAGATGGTTCGGAAGAATGTATCCTTGAAGGATACTACCAAAAGTAGAGAGGTTCCAAAAAAGAGTAAAGCAGACCAAATGCCCTCGGGTATGGAGCAGACAGAGCTTAAAGATCCCAAATTACCCATGTCTACCAATAGCCAAATTATTATGAATAAAATACAGTCTCTAAAATGCTTGTATGCAAATGCTAGAAGTCTAAAAAATAAGATGGGAGAGTTAGAATATATAGCACTAAATGAGAGGTTAGATGTGATTGGAATATCAGAGACATGGTGGAAGGAAGACAACCAGTGGGACACTGTGATACCTGGGTACAAACTATATCGTAATGATAGAGCTGATCAAATTGGTGGAGAAGTCAGAAAGGATTAAAGTTTTGCAGGAAACAAAATTTTTTGTAGAATCTGTATGGATTGAAATTCCATGTAAAAAGGGGAAGGCGATGTCGGTGGGGGTGTACTATCGACCGCATGGCCAGAATGAACAAATGGATGATGAAATGCTCAAAGAAATCAAGGAAGCTAACAAAAGTTACAGCGCGGTAATAATAATGGGC
The DNA here is from genome assembly GCA_033557465.1 of Ichthyophis bannanicus. Lineage (NCBI taxonomy): Eukaryota > Metazoa > Chordata > Amphibia > Gymnophiona > Ichthyophiidae > Ichthyophis > Ichthyophis bannanicus. The sequence continues at coordinate 1,706,433,590 of CM066032.1, forward strand.
GATTTCAATTACCCTGGTTTTGACTGGGTCAGTGTCACGGCAGGACATGCTAGGGAGATAAAGTTCCTAGATGACATAAATGACTGCTTCTTGGAGCAGCTGGTTCATGAACCGACCAGAGGGGAAGCCATATTAGACCTAGTCCTTAGTGGAACACCAGATCTAGTGCAAGAGATAAGGGTGTTGGGGCCACTTGGCAATAGTGATCATAGCATGATCGCCTTTGATTTAATTAGTGGAGGAGGGATAGTAAGGAAATCCACAGTACTACCTTTTAACTTTCGAAAGGGAGACTATGTTAAAATGAGGAAAATAGTTAAGAAATAACTAAAAGGAGCAGTTGCAAAGGTTAAAGACTTACATCAAGCTTGGGTGTTGTTGAAAAATACTATCTTGGAAGCCCAGACCAGCTGTATTCCACGTTTTAAGAAAAGTGGAAGGAAGTCCAAAAAACTGCCAGCATGGTTTAAAGGTGAGGTCAGAGAGGCTGTTGTTGCCAAGAAAGCATCTTTCAGGAAATGAAAAAAGAGCCAAACGATGAAACCTGGAAACAGCACAAGCACTGGCAGGTCAAATGCAAGGCATTGATAAAGAAGGCAAAGAGAGAATTTGAGAAGAAGCTTGCTGCGGAAGCAAAAACGCGAAATAAAGATTTTTTCAAGTGCATTCGTAGCAAAAAACCTGTGAGTCAGTTGGACCATTAGATGATAGAGGAGTTAAAGGGGCACTAAGAGGCGATAGCAGAGAGACTTAATGAATTCTTTGCTTCGGTCTTTACTGAGGAAGATGTAGGGATGTTACCCATGACTGAAGTGGTATTTAAAGGTGCGGAAGAATTGAAGGAAATATTGATACATCGGGAAGATGTATTACAACTATTAGATAAACTGAAGAGTAGCAAATCACTTGGGCCGGATGGTATACATCCAAGGATGTTGAAAGAACTGAAATATGAGATTGCAGACCTGCTATTAGTAATCTATGAACTATCATTAAAATCATCTCTAATACCTGAAGATTGGTGGATCGCCAATGTAACACCAATTTTAAAAAGGGTTCGAGGGGTTGATCCGGGAAACTACAGACCGGTGAGCCTCACGTCAGTACCGGGAAAAATGGTAGAAACCATCATAAAGAATAAAATTACTCAGCATGTAGATAGTAATGGCCTAATGGGGACAGCCAACATGGCTTTAGACAAGGAAGATCTTGTCTTACTAATCTGTTATGTTCTTTTGAAAGTGTGAATAAACAGGTGGACAAAGGTGAGTCGGTTGATATAAAGTTGTTAAAACCCAAGAGGATTGTGCACATTAGGAACCACCACCCAGGAAAAAGATTTAGGAGTCATTGTGGATAACATGTTAAAACCCTCGGCCCAGTGTGCAGTGGCAGCCAAGAGAGCAAATAGAATGCTAGGTATCATAAGGAAAGGAATGGAAAATAAAACAAAAGATATTATAATGTCTCTATACCGTTCCATGGTGAGACTGCACCTTGAATATTGTGTGCAATTCTGGTCACCGTATCTTAAAAAGGATATAGCGTTATTAGAAAAGGTTCAGAGAAGAGCCACCAAAATGGTAAAGGGGATGGAAGGATACTCCTATGAAGAAAGGCTAAAAAGGTTAGGACTCTTTAACCTGGAAAAGAGGCGGCTGAGGGGATATATGATAGAAGTCTGTAAATTAATGAACGGAGTGGAACGGGTAAACATAGATCGACTGTTTACGTTATCAGAATATAGAAAGAATAGGGGACATACAATGAAGCTACAGGGTAAACTATTTAAGACTAATAAAAGAAAATATTTTTTCACTCAGCGTGTAATCAAACTCTGGAATTTGTTACCGGAGTAAAGGTTGTTAGTGTAGCTGGGTTTAAAAAAGGTTTGGACAAGTTCCTGGAGGAAAGGTCCATAAACCATTATTAAGAAGGGACCCAGGATATCAATGCTTGACCTAGTACAAGCATTTCAGAACCTGTGTCTTTTGGGGAAACTGCTAGGTACGTATGACCTAGATTGGCCACTGTTGGAAACAGGATACTGGGCTTGATGGACCTTGGTCTGACCCAGTATGGCATATCTTATGTTCTTATGTTCTTATGTTCTAACTGCGGTAATGCCATTCGCGTTATGTTCCGCGGTAGAGGCAGAAATACCCAAATAAGGACATGGGCGGTACATCGTTACCGATAACGCGCATTACAAGGCGCCATAAAGCAACGAGCATTACATGATAGAGAGAGCCATGGCACGTTACCGTGCGTTAATCTTAAGAAGGCACGCAGGCATGCACACACAGAGACAGAGCTGTAGCACAATGGTTACTACACTGACTAATGGTACAGGGGTCATGGGTTTGATCCGCAGGGTGCCTAATGAATAAGGCTGGCTGAGGCATTATGCTTAAGTATTGGGTTTTGAGGAATTTTAGTTTTACTTTAATTAGTGCTGCCAGCAAACACACCCTCACAGTGGCGTAACCTAAGGTGCCGCATAAGGCACCCTAGAAGGCACTCCATAGAGCACATTATAAAGTGTGCTGTCTGCCAAGGCACCCTATAATGTCCCCTATAGGATACCTTATAAGGCACCTTATAAGGCGCTTTATAGGGCACCTTATAAGGCGCTTTGTAGGGCACCGTATAAGGCACCTTATAAGGCGCTTCATAGGGCACCCTAAGGTGACAGTACTCTGAGGGTGTTTCTGCTGGCAGCACTAATGTACATTAAAAATAGACAATGCCTCAGATAGCCCCATCAATGAACCCCACTGTGGGTTTTGAACCAATGACCTCTGATTCCACAGGCCGTGAAGTAACCAGTGGGCTACAGCTGCTAACAAACCCCTGGCTCGTACAGGAGGACTGCATGGCACCACACAAACATTCTGCTGTGGTTACCAGGGAAGGGGCAACCCACCCGTCCCCAGAATGCACAGCACATGCAAATCAGCAGTCTACAGATGGTCACAAGATGGGGTATGCACCCCACAGCACCTCAGCCTGGTAGGGGGTGCCGACGGTGTGTGTTAGTGGCACAGAGTAGCTACAGACCGTCACAGTGTGCGGGTCCCCATCAGTGCTAATGTGTGATAGGTAGTCCTTGCAAACACCCCTAGTATATGCCTGTATCCATCTGTATTTCACATCTAGCCCTTGTGGACTATGATGCACCCAGAAGAGTGCATACCCTGTGTGGGTGCCATGGTCACATGATTTAAGTGAAGGGGGGTGTTTGGACCCATAGGCGGATTACGTACCACCACCCAATCCACCCTCTGTGGCTCAGGGTGGGGGACAGGATCTCCCACCAACAGATCCACATTCTACCCCCCTGCAATGGTGACAGTAGAGGGGACCATCAACCCCAGTCCTGCTAGGGAATAGACACCCTACATGGCAGTCAATGCAGATCTGTATGCATTCATAGATAAGGCAATGGCAGACAGACAGTAGGCCTGGAAATGCACAGCTGCCCCCCACCACCATCTGACATTCTCCAGAAGCAAGCACAGTGAGTCACCAGCCACACACATACTAACTGCAAACAGTCTGCTAGCTAGACCATAGTGCATTTTCTTGGAGGAGATGTGAGCACACCCACCAAGCAGATAAGTCAGTGATTGGGCCCCAGAAAACATATCTATCACTTAAAAGAAACACTGTATAGCTCTATGGGGGAACCCAGCCATGCCGTGGTCACTGCACAGTCAGGGTGAGAGTGACCTCCCAGCAGGACATGCTATGGCCACCCTGTCCGTGCAGGTGGTGGCCAGGCACTACAATGTCCGAGCCATTGCCCTATGCCCTGTGCAGATGCATCCAGGCCAGGCCACTCTGTCCAGGCTATACACACAGTACTGTGCTCCTCATTATGCACATTGGCAGGCTAACACTGGAAACAGTGCAAGCAGTGTGGGCTGAGGAAGGTGTTAGCAGCCACCACACACTGGATAGATAGACACACACTCCCACACCTATGCCAGCATTGTGCAACTATAGAGGCTTTTTGCAGCCCTGGCCACCGCACCAGTCCTGGGCACAGTGCGGGCATGGCTATGGTATGCAGTACTGTTGGGGTCACTCCCCAGGGTGGTGGACACTGTCAGATACCAGACCTGACACACACTCCACAGACACCAGAGAGGTTGGTATGATACAGCTCACTGAGCAGATGGTGCTAAACCTAGGAATTGCTATGTGCCAGTAATCATAGCAACCTTCTGATATCTGTGTACCGTATTCCCGGGTTTAGGGTGGCATTGCTAAAGTATGCAAGTGCTAGTATTGGGAGATGCACGCAGGGCCCATCATCCTACCTGTCCAGGAGGCTGTGGATAATGGGGCATGTGGGTGCGGGTGTTTCTGCCCCTGTTGGCCGCTGCTCTAGGGCAGGGGTTCCCAACTCCAGTCCTGGTGGGCCACACACTGTTCGGGTTTTCATGCTGTCCCTGATGAATATGCATGGAAGATATCTGCATACCATGGGGTCGGCGCATAGAAATGCAGCACAAGCATCTTTATTAGCGACAGCATGGAGCCTGATTGGTTTGACCCTCCAGGACTGCATTTGGGAAACTCTACTCGAGGTATTGCACATGTTTATGGTGTCTGTGCTCTGTAGGGTGAAATGTAGGTGTCCCAGGCATGTTTATTCTATCTGCAATAAAGGTTCCGTCTTTCTTACGATGGTTTATTACTGGGTAAAATATGGGGACAGGGTTGGCAGGAACCACAGCTGGGACTTCAACCTGTGACTTTCTGCTCCTGAGCACACTGGCTGTGCATACTGCAACACACTGTTGCCACAGGGACAGTTCATGCCCTGGAGATACCATGACTTTTTGTCAGATGGAGCCTGTCTGTTGCAGTGCACGGCACCCACCTAAACGGGGCTAGACCATGATCTGCTGCGGCCAGATGCCACTGCCCCCTCCGCCAAAAGCACCCCTCCGCCACCATTCTGCCATGCCCTTATGCTGGTGGTGCTGGTGGTGCGCAGTCTCAGGCCATCCAGTGTGTGGGTAGGCGTCTGCCTGTGGTGTGGGTTCTGGGGTAGGGGTGCCTTCATAGACATCCACGCTTCCCCCCAGCACTGCCTGCCACTGTTCTGTGCCCTTGGGGGTAGCTGCTGGGTACTATCCCCTGTGACACTGTGGGAAACACAGTCATGCCCATGTTGGGCCTTCATCATTTGCTGTCTGGCTGCTCTGCTGTTTCAGCATTTGTATGGGCCACCTAGGCATCACCCTAGTCTGCACTGTGGCCCAGCTGCACTACAGCATGTGCCACCTGCGGCCCTCTGTATCCCCTTTTCCAGAATCTGTCCTGTTGCCCATTCCTACATGCCCACCCTGCTCTTGTGGGACATGTGCATGCCATAGGACACCTGTCCAATAACAAGGGAAAGCCCTGATCAGCTCTATTTCACTGTGGGATCATTCACCTTGTCGGGGGACAGAGCATAGACTCTTCCACGATTAATATCTTTTTTTGGGAGCTTTCTGGGTAGGGTTTTTTGCTGTTTCCCAATATTATCACTATTGGCCAGCTTGGTTAGGTTTTTTTCCAGTTTGTTGAGGTGATTTTCAATGTTTATGTGCCCTTTTGTTCTTTGCACATGTATCACACTTATCACTTTTGTAGGTTTCCCTGCCTATGCTGTACATTGCTGACACTTAAATGGTTTCTCTCCCCTGCAAATGTGCATCTAATGGCAGGTTTTCTATCGCGTTAGGATTCAGCTCTTCAGATCAGCGTGTTAGTGTGAATGGAGCCTCTCCCCACCCACACTCTGCCCATTGACCCCTTCTCTCCGCCCTTTCTCCACCTTCTGCGGTGTTTTACCGTGCCGCGGAACATCTACAATCGTTAAGTAACGATAACGCGCATTATGAGACGTTAATGATCGTTAACGTCTCATAACGCGCGTTAACGTTACTTAACGATCGTTAACATTACATAATGCGCGTTATGTAACGTTACCGCAGTTTAGTAAACATACCCCTAAATGTAGACAAGGCGATGGAACCAGATGGGATACATCTGAGAGTACTGAAGAAATTAGGGAAGTTATTGTGACTTAGGCTAGTCTGACCTTTTCAATGCTTCTTTAAAGGCAGGACTGAGCACAGAGGACTGGAAAAAGGCGCATGTGATCCTTTTATACAAAAGCAGAAGCAAGGATGAGGTTGGCAACTACAGGCCAGTTAATCTGACTTCTGTAGTGAGTAAACTAATTGAAACTGCTAAAGAGAGGATAGTGAGGTTTCTGGAATGCAATGGATTGGAGGATCTAAGGCTGCATGGTTTTACTAGAGGCAGATCTTGTCAGACAAATCTCATTAATTTCTTTGATGGAGTGACAAGAGAGTTGGACCAAGTTAGAGCTCTAGATGTGGTATACTTAGATTTCAGTAAAGCCTTTGACACTGTTCTGCATAGGCGATTTATAAAAAAATTTGAGTACTCAAGGGATGGACCCTAAAGTGACTGACCTGCTTAGAAATTGGTTGAGTGGGAGGCAAGAAAGAGTACAGGCAAATGGAGTTCACTCTGAGGAGAAGGATGTTATCAGTGATGAGATGCAGGGATCTATTCTTGGTCCGATTCTTGTTAACATTTTTGTGAGTGATATTGCAGAAGGGCTATTTGGTAAGGTTTGTCTCTTTGTGGATGATACCAAAATCTGCAATAGAGTAGACACCCAGGAAGGTATAGAAAACATGAGGATGGATTAAGCAAAGCTTGAAGAATGGTTGAAAATTTGGCAGCTGAGATTTAATGCTAAAAATTGTGAGGTCATGCATTTGGGCGGCAAAAATCCAAGAGAGTTGTTCAATACAGAAAGTGAAATATTTCTGTCCTTGAAAGAAGAGTAGGCCCTAAGAGTGATTGTTTCTGATGATCGTAAGGTGACTAAACAGGTAAAAAAAGTGACATCATAAGTCAGAATGATGCTTGACTGCATAGGGAGAGGAATGGCCAACAGGAAGAAGGAAGTGATAGTGGCTCTATACAGGGACAGCCCATCCATTAGGCAAGCTAGTTTTTTGCCTAGGACGACAGGCCCTGGCGGGCAACATCAGCACCTCCCTCCAGTGAAGCAACAGTTCAGCACCGCATGGCCCACCATGTCATCCCCCTCCCCAACATCCATCTTCTTGCCTGGGGAAGGGGGGGCATTATGGCAATCTCTCTGCTGCATCAGGCTTTAAAGTGCCCATGCTGGCACGATCATGGCCTGCAGCTCCTGTCCCCTTGAACAGGAAGTTGCATCAGAGGAGGGCAGAAGTGGCATGCCATGAGGATGCCAGCTTGGACACTTTAAAGCCTGATGCAGCTGAGAGATCCTAATGCCACCCCTCCTCTCCCAGACAGGAAGATGGTTGCTAGGAGGGGGCAGTATGTTGGCACTGCAATCTTCCAGGCGACACAGAGGATTGCGGCAAAAAGCGGCAGAAACCCTTGGGACAGCCCTGCCTCTGTATAAGTCTTTGTTCAGATCTCATTTAGGGGTATGTCTACTAAACCATCCTAATGTTACCAGTGCCAGTTGCAGCGTTAACGTGAAGAATCCCATATAAGAAAGTGGACATTCCAGCGTTAAGTTAACAATAGCTGTGTATCGCGCAATAGAGGGTGCCTTGTTATTATCATGCGATAGTGTGCGGCATGGCATGTTAGCACGCCGTAAGCCTAATTACGTAGAAGCGCTGTGACAATAGCTACAGAGGTGTAGTTTGCTGGTTAATGCAATGACTGCAGAGGCCACAGTCATGAGTTTGATCCCTGTGGGCCATATAATATGGCAGTCCACACCAATTCCTTTTAATGCGTGTAACAGACACATTCCAACAATCTGTGCTACCAACCAAAACACCCTCGCTGCAGTGCAGTAACCTAATGCGCATTGTAGGGCGGACACCTTAAGGCGCCCTATGAGGCGCCATAGGTTTCCACCCCCCAAGGTACCATATAAGGTGCCCCATTAGCCTGTGGAATCTAAGGTGCAGCTAAAGATGCCCAAACGATGTTAAGGTGATCCATGAAATGGTGACCAATGGCAGTAAGGTGTCCCAAGTTGACAAGTACGAAATGTATGGCTCAAACACAGATGTAACCCTAACACTGCAGAGAGCACCAAGGAAAGGCAATCAATAGGTGATGGAAGGAAGCAGATGGCGGAGCTGACGGACCTTCCAAATCTGCGTTCAGCCCATGTGGCAGCTGGTAAACTGGACAAACATATCGGAGGCAGCTGAACCAATGCACAGGGTGATGTTAATGTAAAGTGCAACAATGACAGTGTGTGGCAGAGGATGGGAATACGTGTCCACCAGAGCAGGTAGAAGTGGCAGAATAAGTCCAATGACAGGAGGACAGAGGAGTAGCAGTGCCATGCAGAGCAGACAGACGAGAGGCAAGCATGAAGAGCCACAATGCAGAAAAGGGTACCAGTGCAGGACATGGGGTAGTAGCCTGCACAGTAGGGCAGGATGCCACACAGCTGCCAGACACAGATACACGGACAGAAGGATGGTTGCCAACTGTGATGAGGCTATAATGTGTTGGCACACAGAGCTGCACAGATATGACTGTAACAGGAAGGAAAAGTGGTTGTGTAGGACAGGCATAAAAAAAAAAAGGAGAATACAGAGGAATTGAACCCATGACTACTATCTGGGAAATTAGTGAACTAATCACTGTGCCATACTTCTATGGCATTAAACACAGCAATGGCTGGCTGCACAACAACTGCAGGTCACCGCACAAACATTCTGCTGTGCTTACCGGGATAGGGTAAAACCACAGCTAAGGCAGTTTCCAGGGCACCTTAGCTTATGCAAATGAGGTGAGGGTGTTTTGGGGTGGGTAGAGGGACTTTAGAAATATGTCTGACTGTTACAGGCATAAAAGGGAGTTGCCACCAACAGTCTTACTAAAGGAGGCCTACTGTAGGATTGAACCTATGACATCTGCTACTGAGGTCATTGTATTAACCATTGTACTACATCAAGATGGGGTGCAACAAGCCAATGGCTGGCTACAGAAAGAGTGCAGGTCATCCCATAAGCGTTCTGATGTGCTTCACGGGATAGGGGGAACCCACAGCTGAGTCACTATACAGGGCACCTTAGGTTAGGCAAATGAAGTGAGGGTATTTTTGTCTGGAAAAAGGGATGTCAAACATATGTCTGACTGTTACAGGCATAAAAGGGAGTTGCCTCCGACAATCTTACTAAAGGAGACCTGCTGTGCGATTGAACTTATGACGCATGCTACTGAGATCATTGCATTAACCATTGTACTATATCAATATAGGGTTTTTCATACTAATGGCTGGCCACAGAATGAGTGCAGGTCACCGGACATGCTGTCTGGTGTTGTAACCAGGATAGGATAGAAACAACAGTACCCATAATGCAATTCACATGCAGAACAGCAGTCTACATCTGCTCACCAGATGGGGTATGCATATCTACAGCACGTCAGCTTGGTAGGGGGGACTGACCGTGCATGTTACTGCCAATGACTACCTACAGGCCATGCCACTGTGCATGTTCTGTGCTCACCCTGAGTGTGAGGTGGGGTGGCCAGCACCAGGTCCGCAGTACCCGAGTTGGCTGGGGTGTACTTTGCTGCAGATTTTCATCAGTGCTAGTGTGTGACTGTCTCTTTATCCATTTGTGTTTGCTAGTCATGTGTGCTCCTAGTAGACCATGATGCAACCACATGAGTGCATAGCCAGCGTACTTACTATGGTCACTTGTTTTTGGAGCAGGGGTGTGTGTGGACTCACATGATAATGATGCACATAGCAAACTGCCCTCTTTGGAGCAAAGTGGGGGACATGATCTGCCCCCAACAGACCCACACTCTGAACATTTCCACCAGGGGCAGTAGTGCAACCTGATGACTGGCTGTGGGACCAGCAACCACCATTCTTTTGGCAACCCGACAGTTGATGCAGGTCAGTACCTGTGACAGAGCCACTGGCAGACAGGTAATAGGCCTGATCAGCTCAGCTGCCCCCACCATGATCTGGCATTCACCAGCAGAGGGCACAGTCAGTATGCACCTGCTGCACGGTGTTGCAGCCATACAGATGCTAACTGCAGACAGTGTGCTAGCCCATACTTAGTGTATGTTCCCAAAGGAACTATGTGCACCCAGATGTGGGATATTAGCACCAACACAAAGCAGGTATGACAGTGATTGGGCCCCAGCAACAGGAACTCACAAATATCACTATTGAAAAACACTGTATGGCACTATGTGGGAGGGTAGACATGCCATGGTCACTGCTCAATCAGAGTATGAGTGCCCTCCCAGCATGATTTGCTGTGGCCACCCTGTCTGTGCAGATGGCATTTGACCACTACAATATCCCAGCCATTGTCCAATGAAGATGCATCCTGGATAAACCGCCCTGTAGGGGCCCTACCCACAATACCTTGCTCATCATTATGCACATTGGCAGGCTAACAGTGGAACCAGTGCAAGCATTGGGGACTCAGTGGGGTGTAGGCAGCCACAAAACACTGGATAAACATACACAGACTACTACACCTATTTGAGCATTGTGCAAAGATAGAGGTGGTTGGCAGCCCTGTTATGGGCTTGGTGCATGCATTGGTAGGATACTCAATACTGTTAGGGTCACTCTCCACTGTCAGAGATTGATGAGGGGGCACACCCCACATATATCAGAAAGGTTGCTATGATGGATCTCTGTTGGAAAGATGTGTTTGATTTATGATTTGTTATATGACATTGGTTTATGACAGCATTGCTAAGGTATGCAAGTGCTAGTAGTGGGAACTGCTGCTCCGCACAGGGCACAACAGTCTGCCTTTTCATTAGCCTTTGGATGGTGGAACCTCTGGGTGTGGGTGTTTGTGCCCCTGTTGGCCGATGCTCTGGGGCAGAGGTTCCCAAATCCGTTACTGGTGGTTGGAACAGGATTCAGGTTTCAGGCTGTCCCTAATGAATATGCATGGAGTACATTTGCATACAATGGGGGCAGTGCCTTCAAATGCATCTCATGCATATTTATTAGCGACAGCCTGACAACCTGAATGGTGTTTGGCCCTCCAGAACTGGGGTTGGAATCTGCTCTGGGGAGTGCCCATTATTATTGTGTATGTGCTCTGTAGGGTAAAATATAGGGACATGGTCTAAGGGAGCCACAGCTGGGACTTAAACCTGTGACCTTCTACCCCTGTACACACTGACTGTGTGTGCTGCACCAAACTGTTGTCACAGAGGTAGTTAATTCCCTCAGGATACCATTACTGTTCATCAGACAGACCTTGTCTGTTGGACTGCATGCCACCCACCTAAACAGGGCTTGGACTTGGTCTGCTGTGGGCAGATGCCTCTGCCCTCTCCACCGCCAGCACCCATCCACCACCATGATGACATGCCCTTCTGCCGGTGGTGCTGGTGGTGCGCAGTCCCAGCCCATCCAGTGTACTGTTAGGCGGCTACCTATGGTGTGGTATCTGGGGTAGGGGTGCCTAAATAGACATTCATGCTTCCCCCCAGCACCGCCTGCCAATGTTATGTGGCCTTTGGGGTACCTGCTGGTTAATGTCCATTGGGGCAATGTATGACACATACTCGTGGACATGTGTGCCCTTGGTCAGTTGCTGTTATACTGACTTCCCGTTTCTGCCTTCCTATGTTTCACCTGGGCATCTACCTAGCCCACACTGTGCCCCAGTTGCCCCACTGCATGTCTTGTCTGTGGCCTCTTGCACCCCATTTGCAGCCTCACCATAATCTCCTTTCATACTTGGGTACTATGCTGTTGCTGCACATGTATCACTACTATCACTGTTCTGGGTCTCCCTGCCTTTGCTGTACATTGCTGACTGAAATGGTTTCTCTCTCCTGCACTTGCGCCTCTAACGCGAGGTTTTCACTGACGTTAATGTTCTGCCCTACATTTCACAGCGTTTGTGTGCCTGGAGCCTCACCACGCCCACTCTCTGCCCATTGACCCCTTCTCTCCGCCCTCTGAGATGACTTACTCCACCCTCTGTGTGCCTTAACGTCGCCGGAGACGTTATCATGCGAAACCTAACGTTACCGTGTGATAACGTTACTTTATCATGCGCTGACGTTACGTTTCACGCACTGACATTACGTTTCACATGCTAACACCACCACTGCGACGTTATCGCTGTTTAGTAAACATCCCCCTTAGAGTATTGTGTGCAATTCTGGAGACCACATCTTCAAAAGTATATAAACAGGATGGAGTCGGTGCAGAGGATGGCTACCATATGATCAGTGGGCTTCATCAGAAGGCATATGGGGACAGGGGAGGCCCAAGGGGAGTGCGGGGCCATGTGCGGAGACTCGGTGCGGGCCTCATTTGTATAAGGGTCCTCGTTTGCATAAATATTTGCATAATGATATTGTGTGCTACCTTTTAGTAAACATTCCTCTTAATGAGTGTCTGCATAAAGAAAGACTACCAGATTTCTATATTATTATACTCCAGTGCCAACCTCCAGGCACATTAGGAAGTACTAAAAACACTGCCCATTTAGAACCCATAGCAAACCCACCATATCATAACAGTACTACCAGGACTCACAAAGCACCAAACCCTGCCTATCAAAAGGCAGCACTGCAAATATTAAACCAATACATGTCAGAGAATAACAATACATCTCCTATTGGGGAAAGAGAACAAGTGGCAATGTCAAATAGAAACTACATAAACAGAATACCTCAGATCAGTTACACATGCAGAACATAGACCATCACTAAACAAAGAACAAGATATCACAATTTAGAGCTAGGAAGACAATAATTAAATAGGGAACCCCAAAAGCCAAACTTGGAATGTACAAAAACACTGTAGAAATAAAACTATAAATTAATTTCCTCTTGTACTAAACAAAATGCAGACATTAACGATGCACATTTCCCAGAACTGACGTATTCCAGTTAATAAATTCAAAATAAAGTGGTATTTTTCTACCTTTTATGCATTTTATTTTTCAGTTGCAATTGCTCCAGACACTTTCTTCTGGTTTATTTGTGTCTTCTGCTAACTCTCCATCGTTTGCTGTCCATTTGTCCTTTCTTTTCTCTTCTAATTTTTTTCCATTCTCTCTCTACCTCTGCTTTAACATACTAATCTTTCTCCTTTTGCTCTTTCTGCCATCTCTTTCTTTATTCCTTTTTCATCCACTCAAATTTTACCCTTCCATCCTCAATCCCCACTTACTCTCTCAAAATCCGGCCAATTGTAAATTTTTCTTTCCCTCCCACACAAAATATTTTTTCCCCTCTCCATTTCACTCTCCCAGCCCCATCCCATTCTAGTCCTCCCGCAACATCTGCTCCCTTCTAGTGCCAGCCCCACCCAGCGTCCACTCCCTTCTAGTCCCCGCATCAGCCCATTTCCTGTCCTAGCCCCCCCTCAGACCATTTCCAATCCTATACTAGCCCTATCATCCACCCATTTCCAGTCCTAGCTCCCCCATTCATTTCCAGTCCCATCCGAGCTCCTCCATCAGCTCATTTCCAATCTCAGCTCCCCATCAGCCCAAATCTAGTCCTTTCCTAGTCCCACCATGAGCCCATTTCCAATCCTAGCTCCTCTCCACTCAGCCCATTTCCAATCCAAGCCCCCCACGAGCCTATTTCCAGTCCTAGCCTCTTCATGGGTCCATTTAAATCCAAGCACCCACCACAGCCTATTTCCAATCCTAGCTCCCCCCCCCCCCCCAACAGCCCATTTCCGGTCCTATCCTAGCTCCTCCATCGGCCCATTTCCAGTCCTAGATCCCCCCAGTCAGACCATTTCCAGTCCAAGTCCCCATCAGCTATTTCCAGTTCAAGCCCCCCTCCACTCAGCCCATTTCTAGTCCTAACTCCTCCTCAAAAACCATTTCCTGTCCAAGCCCCCCTCCCCATCAGCTATTTCCAGTTCAAGCCTCCCCTCCACAGTCCATTCCCAGTCCTAGCTCCCCCTCACAGCCCATTTCCATTCCAAGCCCCCCTCTCCATCAGCTATTTGCAGTTCAAGACCCCCTCCACTCAGCCCATTTCCAGTCCTAGCTCCCCCTACAGCCCAGTTCCATTCCAAGCCCCCGCCCCAGCCGCGATTTCCAGTGCAAGACCTCCCGCCACGCAGCCCAGTGCCAGTCCAAGCCCCCTCCCAATCAGGTATTTCCAGTTCAAACCTCCCCTCCAGTCCATTTCCAGTCCTTGCTTCCCCCAGAGCACATTTACAGTCCAAACCCCCCTCCCCTTCGGCTATTTCCAGTTCAAGCCCCCTCCTCCACTCAGCCCATTTCCAATCCTAGCTCCCACCAACTTACCCCTTTTCCAATCCAAGGCCCCTATGAGCCCTTTTCAAGTCCTAGCCCCTCCATGAGTCAATTTCAATCCAAGCCCCTCCTCCACTCAGCCCATTTCCAGTCCTAGCTCCCCCCACAGCCCATTTCCAGTCCAAGCCCCCCTCCCCATCAGCTATTTCCAGTTCAAGTCTCCCCCCCACAGCCCATTTCCATTCCAGGCCCCCTCCCCATCAGCTATTTGCAGTTCAAGCCCCTCCTCCACTCAGCCCATTTACAGTCCTAGCAACCCCCCCCCCCCCAGCCCATTTTCAGTCCAAGCCCCCCCCCCTCCTGAAGAGCCCCATGGCTAGCTAACAGGCTTAAGAGGGAGCCTGAGAGGCCCCGGCTCACCTCTATAGCTGCCTAAGTGAAGCACGTCTATTTCCTGCACTTCATCAGCTGTACTGAAGTTTATAACACTGCTGCACTGAGGTCAAAGGGAACTTCCTGTTTCCCAGTGCTCAGCGCGGCAGCATTCTAAATTTCAGTACAGCTGCTGAAGTGAAGGAAAAAGACACTCTTCACTTCAGCAGCTGTTAGAGGTGAGCTGGGGCCTCTCCAGCTCCCTCTAAAGCAGCCTGCCTGCTGGTGTTCAATTTGGGATGTTGTTGGCGCAGGGCCCCCTGTAACGCAAGTCCCTGTGCAAACTACATTCTTGCTCAATGGATGGGCCGGTCCTGTATGGGGAAAGACTTTAAGATATCAATATGTATACTTTGGAAGAAAGATGGGAAAGAAGAGATATGATAGAGCTATGAGATTCAAGAACAGATACAATAGAGATGAGGGGAGGAGTGTCTCAGTGGTTGGGACAGGTTACCTCAGGCTGGAAGGCTGGGGGTTCAATTCCCACATGAGGACAAGCAACCTCAGGCCAGAGGGACTGGGGTCTCCTGTCCCATGGCCACTCCTTGTAGCTTTGGGCAAGCCACTTAACCCTCCATTGCCTCAGGTACACGTAGATTGTGAGCCCTTCAGGGACAAGGGAATAAAAAGTACCTGTCATTATACATGTAAACCGTACTGATTCTAAAGAGTGTGGTATAAAAATAAATACCTCACCAAATGATGTTGGCGGAGTGTTGGAGAGCTAGGAGTCATGTCAAGTGCTGGACCAATTTTATGTTAACTTGGGGACCCTATATTCAGAGTCTGGGGTCCTATTGTCGGAACGAAATTGTCCGGGTGGGTTCTTAGACGATTTGATTATTGTTGTAGGGGCTCCTTGGAGTGGTGCTGGTGATGTTCTTCCTGTAGCTCAACTCCCTTGGGTATGCCAGGGCTGGAGATTGCGACCGGGGTGGGGGGGTAGGGGGGGGGTCTTTCTTTCCTATGTGTATTGGCGCCCTCAAAAACTTTTCTATCCAAAAAAAAAACAAAAGAAAAAGGAAAAGAATTGATCAATTCATATGACTATGTCTGTTGCTTGTTATGATGACTACATCAATGCTGTACCCTACGGCGGGGATAAGAGTACACCCCGCGGGGGGCTGGTTGTCTGCTATGTTATTGGTTCGGTTTTGTTGTTGATCAATAAATACAGTTTACAAAAAAAAAAAAAAAAATACCTCTGCAGCATAAATGCACAG
Organism: Ichthyophis bannanicus; assembly: GCA_033557465.1. NCBI lineage: Eukaryota > Metazoa > Chordata > Amphibia > Gymnophiona > Ichthyophiidae > Ichthyophis > Ichthyophis bannanicus. The sequence continues at coordinate 1,706,449,551 of CM066032.1, forward strand.
GAGGAGAGCCTCTTTCAATTGAAAGAAAGCTCCTGCAGCAAGGGGGGGCATAGGTGAAAGGAGATACACTCAGAAGTAAATTATAGAAATATTTATTCACAGAAAGAGTGGCAGATGCGTGGAATAGTCTCACAGTGGATATTGTAGAGGCAAGGACTTTATCTGAATTCAAGAAAGCATGGCACAAATACTGAAGATCCCTAAAGGAAAAAAGTGACTGTAGAGCTTAGTAGTTGGTATGCAAGGACAAACTAGATAGGCAGTATGGTCTTTGTCAGCAATCATGTTTCCCGTATGTAGCATTCCCAGTGTCTGCAGCTGTTCAAGAATAATGCATCTAGGACTACAGCCAGCCTAAAATTTTGGGATATCTCCAATTTTTTCAAATCTGCATTCGTTACCTGTGGCCTAGCAAGTGATTTTTAAAGTGACCTGTCAAGTTTTTAAATATATGTGGGTGCTGGCTACTAATTCTTTCAAGTCTCATTTAATTTCATATTTGCCAGCTAGTGTCCTTCTTTTCATTGATTTATCTATCTATTTATTTATTTATTTATTTATTCATTCAATTCATTGATTGTATTTTTTATTGCATTTATGTGTTATGTTTTTGTTATTTATTTGTTAATTTAAAAGTTCTTATATACCATCTTAATGATTTCCATTATTCAAAATGGTTTACAGGCTAAATAAAAACAATCACAGCATGAGAAAAGTAGAAAAGAAATATCGGTTATTATTTTAAAAACACTATTCACAATTTAACATCTGCAAATCGGCATGCAGACGTCGAAATCACAGAGATAGCTCCAGAGTCATTTTTGAAGTTGCGTCTGTGTATGTCCCCAGTGCAAGGACATCCAAGTCCGAGTGGAGGTGTGGATGGGGCATTCCTATGAACCTGGATATTCCTGCCTGATCCCAGAAAGTCTCTGGATGTCCCAAATCGCATTTAAACCTGCTCCAGGCATGAAAAGACATCTGAAAAGTGCTCGTTTTGACAGGTAAATGTCTGGAAGGTGTGGAGAAGGATGTACAGTATTAACCCTGTATTTTACCATATGTCATCAAACACCAACAGGAAATGGGGCTCATGTCTGCACTTTTCTATGCCACTGGATGTCCCCTTATACTAGCTTGCCTGAAATGGACATCCCCGACCCAGTCACCCCTAATGGGTACGTCTATGTGTCCGTCCACGTGCACATCCATATCAGAGATGTCTGTGTTCCTGAAATCAGCCAGAGACATAGACATCCTTGGTGTTTTTCTACACATTCAGCTCTGAATGCTCCCAATTTAATGTGGACGTCCTTTCTAAAATCACCCTCATCAAGTTCAGAATAAGGATTAGGCCTTTAACTTGCAAAACAGCAATTATAACATCCCGAGTTATTCCTCTAAGGAAACATAAAAGTCTTTAAGTAAATAAATTAGTTTCTAATCTCAAATTCAAGGGTACCATCAATACTACTACTTGTAGTTATTATCTGTATTTATTTATTTAGTAGTATTTAGCTCTCACCTTTCCAATAGTAGATCAAGGCAAGTTACAATCAGGTACTGTAGGTATCTCCCTGTCCCCAGAGGGCTTGCAATCTAAAGTTGTACTGTATAGCACTAGAAGGTGTACGGATGCAGTGCTGTACAGTACATATAGATGTCAGAGACAGTCCCTGCTCATCAGAGCTTAAAATCTAATCAAGATGAAGAATATCACAAAACTAGGGACTGGAGTATGGTAAGATACACATAAGTGGTGATATCAGTTCTAAAGGCAGCCTTGGGGAGGTGGGTTTTTAGCCTGGATTTCAATAGGGCTAGAGAAGGGGCCTGATGCACAGACTCAGGTAGTTTGTTCCAGGCATATGGAGCAGCAAAGTGGAATGAACAAGTCTGGTGTTGGCAGTGGCAGAGAAGGGCACATATAAAAGGGATCTGCCAGAGGAATGGAGTTCTCAAGGAGGGGTGTAGGGTGAGATAAGAGAAGAAAGGTAGTGGGGAGCCGCAGAATGAATGCACTTGGTGGTCAGTAGGAGACGTCCTTTTATGCCTTACACTGTGCAATTTAGGCAGTTGCTATTCAGTAAGTGCATGTGTAAGTCCCATCATGTATAATTTTGGTTAGGGTATGCACAGGGGCAGAACTTGGGCAGAGCATAGGCAGAGTCTAAATTTACCCTGGTAAGCTATAGAATATTATAACTTACACGTGTTTTCACTACATCTATCTACGGCATTTATGTCTGTTCTAGAGGAGATGTAAGTGCTGCACTTATGTTAAGGTGCATCAGTATGCACCGTAACGTAAGTGCCGAATATGCATGAGACAATACGCCCCTCACTCTCTTGTTCACCACTTATGTGTATCTTACCAAACTCTAGTCTCCAGTTTTGTGATGTTTTTCATCTTAATTAGATTGCAAGCTCTGATGAGCAGGGACTGTCTCTTACATCTGTATGTACAGTGCTGTATACGCTTTTGTAGCGCTATGCAAATCATAGTAGTAGTAGTATTAAAGAAGCCACCACACTAAAAGCTTAAAACCTCCAGTGAGATCTACAATAAAATTCACATCCATCTTGAACTCAGTTGTTTTAAGCAGAATAACAATTTTAAATTGAATCCTAAGTCAACAACTGCTAATTTAAGATGCCTTACAACGTTAACTTTGAATTTATCCATCTCTACAAATAAACTGCTAGTACTAGAAGATTTTGTAGAGACTTCTCGCTTTCTTCCAACACAACCTTCTTGATGTCATTCCATAACTCTACCGGAGCTCTGTCATTTGTATCTAAAGCAGCAAATCGATTTTGCAGGCAGTCTTTAAATTCCAGTGGTATATTCTCAAGGTCATATTTTGCTGCATTCATGAGTGGTTTGCTCTTTTTGAACTTTAGCTTGAGAAGCTAAAGACAGAGGAGAAAGAAAGACAATCGCAGAACTCAACAGAGATTTCCAACGTGCAGCAAGACAGGACAAGGAAAAGTACTACAATGGCACTTGCAAGGAAATAGAAGCAGAAACTATTAGAGGAAGAACAAGATCGGCTTTCCTAAAGCTATGAGAGTTAAAGAAAAAGTTCCAGCCTCGAATTGGAATGTTACAAGATGCTCAAGGTTCTATGTTGAATGATGCTGAGAAGATCAAGAAAAGGTGGAAGGAATATACAGAGTTTTAATATGATAAAGATCAAGTGGACCAACAGCCGTTTCAACCTGTACCTTATGATCGGGAACCATTGGTGATGAAAGAAGAAGTTGAAGCAGCATTGAAAGACTTATCAAAGAACAAAGCATCAGGCATTGATAGCATTCCCATAGAAGTATTGCAGCAATCTGATGCAGCTGTTACCGTACTCACAAGGCTCTGCCAAGAAATATGGAAGACAACATCATGGCCAACTGACTGGAAAAGATCTGTGTTTATACCAATACTAAAGAAAGGTGATCCAACTGACTGTGGAAATTATCGCACAATCGCTCTGATCCCACATGCCAGCAAGATTCTACTGAAGATTATTCAAAAGAGACTACAACCTATACCTGGAACAAGAATTACCTGAAGTGCAAGCAGGGTTCAGGAAAGGACGAGGAACGAGAGACATCATTGCGGATGTGAGATGGATCCTTGAAAAGACTAAAGAATACCAAAAGGATATCTATTTGTGCTTTATCGACTATAGCAAGGCTTTTGACTGTGTAAACCATGAGAAACTCTGGGCCACATTAAGAAGCATGGGTATACCAGAACACCTGATCGTTCTCTTGCGCAATCTGTACATTGATCAAGAAGCAACAGTTCGAACGGAACAAGGAGAAACAGAATGGTTTAAAATAAGCAAAGGTGTAAGACAAGGCTGCATACTTTCCCCCTACCTGTTTAATTTATATGCAGAACAAATCATCAGAGAAGCAGGATTGTATGAAGACAACAGAGGTGTGAAGATTGGTGGAAGACTCATCAACAACCTTCGCTATGCTGATGATACCACATTACTGGCTGAAAGTGAAGATGATCTGAAACATTTGTTTCTCACAATCAAAGAACATAGTCTCAAAATGGGCCTGCACTTTAATGTAAAGAAGAAAAAGATCATGACAACTGGCATAATCAACAGGTTCATCGTTGAAGGAGAAGAAATTGAAATTGTGAACAACTTTAACCTACTTGGATCAACTATCAATAAAGAAACAACAAGCAGTCAAGAAATCAGACGACGCGTTGCTCTTGGCAGAATGGCTATGAAAGACCTAGATAAGATTCTCAAGAGCAGAGATGTCTCTCTCCATACAAAGATTCGACTTGTTCAAGCCATGGTATTTTCAATAACATCATATGGATGTGAAAGCTGGACAGTGAAAAAGATAGACAGGAAAAAAATTGATGCCTTTGAATTATGGTGCTGGTGGCGAATACTGTGTATACCATGGACTGCCCGAAGAACAAACCAGTCGGTACTAGAGGAGATCAAACCTAAGCTTTCTTTAGAAGCTCAGATGACAAGACTTCGACTTTCATACTTTGGACACATCATGCGAAGAGAGAGATCATTAGAGAAAGACATTATGCTTGGCAAGATAGAAGGTCAACGCAAAAGAGGAAGGCCAGCAATGAGATGGATCAATACAATAACAGCAGCTATGGGTACCAGTCTGTCAACAATGAGCCGCCTGACTGAAGACCGAACACAATTTAGGATAGCTATCCAGAGGGTCGCCATGAGTCGACTCCGACTCGACGGCACTTAACAACAACACTAGAAGATTTTAATTTATGCATTGAAGATCCTGAGTGCAGCTATGCTCCAACTTTTAAATCAGAATTGGCTATTTGTGCATTAAATATGTGGATCTGATTGATTTCTGATTGATTTCTTTGACTGGGTGACCAGGGAGTTGGACAGAGGGAGAGCTCTAGATGTGGTGTATTTAGATTTCAGTAAAGCCTTTGACACTGTTCCTCACAGGCGACTTATAAACAAACTGAGCACCCTAGGGATGGACCCTAAAGTTACTGCTTGGGTTAGAAATTGGTTGGGTGGGAGGCGACAAAGAGTACAAGTAAATGGAGCTCACTCTGAGGAGAAGGATGTTACCAGTGGTGTGCCCCAGGGATCTGTCCTTGGTCCAATTCTTTTTAACATCTTTGTTAGTGATATAGCGGAAGGGCTGTCGGGTAAGGTTTGCCTCTTTGCGGATGATACCAAAATCTGCAATAGAGTAGACACCCAGGAAGGTGTAGATAACATGAGGAGGGATCTAGCTAAGCTTGAAGAATGGTCTAGAATTTGGAAGCTTGGATTTAATGTTAAAAAATGTAAGGTCATGCATTTGGGCTGCAGCAATCCAAGGGAGTAATACAGTATAGGAGGTGAAGTACTTTTGTCCACTAAAGAAGAGCGGGACCTAGGCGTGGTTGTGTCTGATGATCTTAAAGTAGCTAAACAGGTAGAAAAGGCGACGGCAAAAGCTAGAAGGATGCTTGGGTGCATACGGAGAGGAATGGCTAGCAGAAAAAAGGAGGTGATAATGCCTCTGTATAAGTCTTTGGTGCGACCTCATTTGGAGTATGGTGTGCAATTCTGGAGACCGCACCTTCAAAAGGATGTGAACAGGATGGAGTCGGTGCAGAGGGTTGCTACTAAAATGATTAATGGGCTTCATTATAAAGCATATGAGGACAGACTTAAGGATCTTAATATGTACACCTTAGAGGAAAGGCGGGATAGAGGTGATATGATTGAGATGTTTGAATACCTCCATGGCATAAATGTTCAGGGAGAGAGCCTCTTTCAATTGAAAGCAAATTCTGCTACAAGGGGACATGGGATGAGGGTGAAGGGAGATAGATTCAGGAGTGATATGCGGAAATATTTCTTTACGGAAAGAGTAGTGGATCCGTGGAATAGTCTCCCAGTGGAGGTGGTAGAGATGAGGACAGTAACTGAATTCAAAAAAGCATGGGACCAACACAGAGGATCTCTAAAGGTAAAAAGTGGACTGTTGTAGTTGTTATGGAAGGACAGACTAGATGGGCCTTGTGGTCTTTTTCTGTCATCATGTTTCTATGTTTCTATGTTTCTATGGATTATGGTCCTCCTAGAGATGGGGAGAGTGAGCAATAGTTCAGTTCAGGTCATCCCGCCTTCACCATTCTAAATAAAGTTTGCACTAAACATGGATGTGGAGACCCATTTGCAGAATTGTTCTTTGAACTAAAATTGACAAGTTATGATTTTGTAGAGATGTAATTAGGGAAAAGAAATGTTGGCTCCTTTTTAGATTTTAGATTTTTTTATTTGATTTTCATAGGTTTTTTTGTTTGTTTCATACATGTTTATTAGCATTTTTTAACATGCATTAGAACTTTTTAATATGTCCAAACAGATGGGCTGATATGGTTAAAATCAATTTTTGACACTACCGGCCCAACTTTTAGCCCATGATGGTTAGTGCTTGTAAAGTGCCTGCCCGATGCAGGCAAAAATTAAACCTTATATTCAGTGCCAGATGCCAAATACCACCAGAGCTAAATATCCAGTTTCTAATTTATCAGGCAGCTTAAACTTAGTAACTGGAGGTGTGTGGGTTTAGTTTAAGCTGCCTGATAATTTAGAGTTTGCTCTATTTGTTCTTTGAAGTGTTTCTTTTCTTTAAAGTCTCTCCCCGGATTGTGGGCTATGATGATGTATTGCTATTTATTGTGTGGTTCTTTTTTGGGTCAATACTCGATATATTGCTATATTTTGCCTTTAAGAAACATCTGTGGTTTCTTTATGCTTGTTTTTGTAAGTTTTTTGAAATTTCAATTAAAAAAAAGAAATATCCAGTTTCGCTGCTGACCTAATTTGCTCTCCAGTCAGTGGTGAGATTCAGCCACTAACTGGAACGCATAAAGTTAGGACAACCGCTGACCTATTCTCACTTTAGGAAGTTACCTATCCAGGCTAAAAATTGCTGCTGACTAGATAGGTGCCAAGACCAACACTGCCCTGCCCAAGGATCACCCCGGCACTATCTGGATTATGCCAAAACATATTCAGCAGCAATGGCCGGTTAGTACCACTGAATATTGGGCTCAGCGAGGTTTATGTGCTTAGCAGGTCCTGTGAATAGCTTAAACACTTTTGAATATCAGGCCCTATATTTTTTAAGGCACACTAACAAACTGACAGGCCGATGCAGAAAGCTAGCACGGCTTTTATGAGCCCTTAATGTCACGTTTAAGCACTCTTAAAGATACTGCAAATGCAGGAAAAACTAGTGCCCAACTAAGGCTGTGTGTATTTAAATGAACTTGAATTATTTAAATCTATTATAGTCAGCCGGGCTGGTATTTATTTATTTAGACAGATTTGTATACCACCTTATCCTACAATCAAAGTGGTCACATCACAATTGGAGAGTTACATTTAACATGAGGGTATTTAACAACATTTAGGAGTATGTTTACTAAACTGTGATAACGTTACTTATCGCGCAATAATGGATCCGGCAGCGTTAAGGCCCACAGAGGGTGGAGAGAGGGTGGAGAGAAGGGGGTCAATGGGCGGGGAGTGGGCAGGGAGAGGCTCCTGCTATACTAACGCTGTGAAATGAAGGTCCGAAATTTAACGCGAGTGAAAACCTGGAGTTAGAGGCACATTTGCAGGAGAGAGAAACCATTTCAGTGTCAGCAATGTACAGCATAGGCAGGGAGCCCAAGAAAAGTGATAGTAGTGCTACATGTGCAGCAACAGCATAGTGTCCAAGTTTGATAGGGCACTATGGTGATGCTGCAAATGGGGTACAGGGGGCTGCAGGCAGGACATACAGTGGGGCAGTTGGGGCACAGGGTGGACTAGGCATATGCCTAGATGGCACATAGGAAGGCAGAAACTGAAAATCAGCAAGACAGCAACTGACCAAGGTCAAACATGCCCACGAGTGTGTGTCCCATAGTGTCCCGGGAACAATACCCAGCAGGAACTCCAAAGGGCACATAACATTGGCAGGCGGTGCCAGGGGGAAGAATGGGTGTATATGTAGGTACCCCCACCCCAGGCAGCCGCTTAACTGCACCCTGGATGGCCTGTTACTACGCACCACCAGCACCACCAGCATATGGGCATGTCAGCATGGTGGGGGAGGGGTGCTTGTGGTGGAGGGGGCAGTGGCAGCTGGCCACAGCAGACCAAGGCCAAGCGCTGCTCAGGTGTGTGACATGCAGTGTAACAAGGTCTGTCTGATGAACAGCCATGGTATTCCCAGGGACTGACCTGCCTCTGTGGCAACAGTATGGTGTAGTACACATAGCTAGTGTGCTCTGGGACAGAAAGTCCCTACATTGTACCCTACAGAGCACATACAACATAAACATGTGCACTCCTTAGAGCATTGGCCAACAGGAGAACAAACACCCACACCCACAGGCTCCACTATCCAAAGCCTCATGGAGAGTCAGGCTGTTGGGCCTGGCACAGAGCAGCACTTACCACCAAAGCACTACTACTAGCACCTGCATACCATAGGAATGCCTGCACTGTGCTCAGGACTAGTGTGGCAGGCAGGGCTGGCAACCACCCCTATCTTTGCATAATGCATTTGTATATCCATTGTTTTGTGGCTGCCTACACCTCACTGGGCCCACAGTGCTTACACTTTTTCCAGCGTTAGCCTGCCAATGTGCATAATGAGGAATAAGGTATTGTGGGTATGGGCCTGAGAGGGCGGACTGGGCAGGAGACATCTGCACAGGGTGTGGGGCAATGGCTGGGATATTGTAGTGCCCGACCACCACCTGCATGGACAGGGCGGCCACAGCATGTCATGCTGGGACGTCACTCTCACTCTGACTGAGCAGTGACCATGGCATCTCCAGGTTCCCAAATAGTGTTATATAAGTGATTCTCTCATTTGATATTTGTGTGTACCTTTTTCTGGGGCTCATATCACTGAGATACTTGATTGGGGTCTGTGCTTACATACCACATCTGAGTGCACATAGTTCTCCTGGGAACATGGACTAGCTAGCAGACTGTCTGCAGTTAGCATGTGTATGACTGCAACACCTTGCAGGGTGCAGATTGACTGTGCCCTCTGCTGGTGAATGTGAAATTGTGGTGGGGGGCAGCTGAGCTTATCAGGCCTACTGCCAGTGGCTGTGTGACAAGTACAGATCTGCATCAACTGTTGATTCTCCAGCGGGATGGGGGTTGCTGGTCCCACATCTTGTCATCATGTATCGCTACTGCCCCCATTGCAAAGATGGAGAGTGTGGGTCTACTGGGGGCAGATTATGTCCACAATGTTGACCCAGAGAGGGCATTTTGCTAGGTGGTGATACACCCCCCTGCTCTTATAACAAGTGACCATGGCAACCACACTGGATATTTTGGGTGCATCATGCCCTACAAGGGCTTGACGTGACTGGGGAATACAAATGGACACAGAACTATCCTAGGCATGTCTGCAAGGAATACCTGTCACACACTGGCATTGATGCAGACCTGCAGCAAAGCCTATCTCAAACAACCTGGGTACTGCGGACCTGGTGCTGGCCACCCCACCTACCCTCAGGATGAACACAGAACCTGCACAATGGCATAGTCTGTAGCTACTCTGTGCCAGTAACATGCATGGTCAGTTCCCCCTACTAAGCTGAGGTGCTGTAGAGGTGCATACCCCATCTGCTGAGCAGATGTAAACTGCTGTTCTGCATGTGAATTGCATTATGGGCACTTGTGGGTTTATCCTAACCTGGTAACCACAGCAGACATTTTGTGTGGTGACCTGCAGTCTTTCTGTAGCCAGCCATTGGTGTGGCAAAAGCCATAGAGATGTAGCACAATGATTAATACAATGACTTCCTTTGTAGAGGTCATGGGTTCAATCACTCAGTGGTCTAGCTTTAGTAAGCCTATCTGAGACAAGTCCCTTTCATGCTTGCAACAGTCAGACACTTCTCTGCAATCTGTGCTTCCAACCAATAAAACACTCACCTCAGTGCCCTAACCTAAGGTGCCCTCTAAAGTGCATTCGTTTTGGGTTTACCCTATCCCAGTAACCACAGCAGAAATGTTGTGCAGTGAACTGCAGTCTGTCTGTAATCAGCCATTGCTGTGATAAAAGCTATAGAGGCATAGTACACTGGTTAATACAATGACTTCCCAGCCAGTGGTCATGGGTTCAAGTCCTCTTTCCTCTCCTTTTTTTATGCCTGTCCTACACAACTACTTGTTAGTCCTGTAACAGTCACATCTGTGCAGATCTGTAATGCCAGCACATATTGCCCTCATCACAGTTGCCAACCATCCTTCTGTCCGTCTATCTGTGTGTGCCAGCTGTGTTGCGTCCTGTCCTCATGTGCAGGCTGCTACCCCATGTCCTGCACTGGTACCCTTTTCTGCATTGCAGCTCTTCATGCTTGCCTCTCCTGTGTCTGCTCTGCATGGCACTACTACTCCTCTGTCCTCCTGTCATTGCACTTATCATGCCACCTCTACCTCCACTGGTGGACACGTATTCCCTTCCTCTGCCACCCACTGTCATTGTAGCACTTTACATTGCCATCACCCTGTGCATCAGTACAGCTGCCTACGATATGTTTGTCCACTTTATCAGCTGCAACATGGGCTGCACGCAAATGTGGCATGTACATCAGCTCCCACATCTACCTCATTCCATCACATGTTCATTGCCTTTCCTTGGTAGTCTGTGCAGTGTTAGGGTTACATCTGTGTTTTGCCCATACATTTCATGGTTGTCAACTTGGGACACCTTGCTGCCCTTGGGCACCATTTCTTGGGTCACGTTGCCCTCCTTGGGGAACCTCATACAGCACCTTAGGTGACGGCACCTTATAGGATGCCTTATATGGTGCCTTTACCTTCGGCGCCTCATGACACGCCTTTTAGGGTGCCTTAGGGTGGGCGCCCTATAAACTGCGCTATAGCGCACCTTATACAGCGCCTTGTCAGCCTTACAATGTGCTTGGTTTGTCAGCTTTCATGCCGCTCTATGGGGCGCCTTATACAGCGCCTTGTCTGCCTTATACTGTACTTGGTTTGTTAGCTTTACTGTGCAATGTCCCGTTAACGTGCACTAACTGGTCAAAGCGCCTTTTAATGCACATTAGTCAGACATTGCTACCTTGCCGCCGGTACGCCCACTTCCTTATATAGCATTCCTCACATTAGCACTGCACTTATCGCTGGAGACGTTATCGCGGTTTAGTAAACATATCCCTTAGATAGCACAATTGAAGCGTTACATTTAACATGCGGGTACTTAACAACTTATACAATGAACTTGTATGTCTAATTGGGATGAGTGGGTGGAGGTAGTTGCATTACCGTTTGGGTGGAGACTGTTCTCTGCAAATCATAGCTATGTCCGATGCAGATCACAGCAAATCATAGCTATGTCCAATGCAGAGACAGGTGTAGAGGATTTCATAACCAGACACAGCGCCAAAACTTTTGCTTCAGGTCTGAGTAGAAGTAAACCTCTAATGCATGCCCCTGACAGTATTTTGATGGCACCGGGTGCTTTCCCCGATGCCTAGATCATCTCCTCCTCAGATGATCAGGAATTGGGAAAAGCCCTCGAAGCCATGAAAATACTGTCGGGGGCTGTGCCCCACAATAAAATGATCCCTGGTGGTCCAACAACCCGATCCAACCCCCGACAGTATTTTGATGGCATTGGAAAAGGCCCCCGATGCCATCAAAATACTGTTGGGAACTGTGCCCAACAATAAAATGATCCCTGGTTGTCCAGTGACCCGAACCCACCCCTGCCAGTATTTTGATGGCATCGGGAAAATCCCCAATGCCATCAAAGTACTGTCGGGGGCTGTGCCCGATAATAAAAGAATCCCTAGTGGTCCAATGGCCCCTTCCCCACTCCCATTAAATAAAAAAAGAACCTGGTGGTCTAGTGGCCCCTAACTGGTGGTCTGGCGGCTCCCAAATTCACCTTAAGTGGGAGCACTGGACCACCAGGGATCATTTTATTGTTGGGCACTGCCCTGACAGTATTTTGATGGCATCGGGGGACTTTTCTAGAGCCATCAAAATACTGTCGGGGGTGGGATCGGGGCCGCTGGACCACCAGAGATCATTTTACTGTCAGGCACGGCCCCCATGATCGTCCCCCAATGCTATCAAAATACTGTCGGGGCTGCTATGCAAACTAGCCACACGGTGCCCTGAGAGCAAGCCAAACTAGTGCAGACTTCTTGTGCACATGTGTTTGGCTTGCTTGCCCAGTTTAATGCTGCGATGGCTCATTTGCATGTGCACAGTTAATGCAGGGTCATTTACATGCCCTATCTTTGCTGTATCCAGCATTAAAAAATATGCATTGTCGGTCGCGTTAAAGTCGTCTTCAGCATGCGTCTAGCACTGGTTTTCTGCATCAGCCTGTGAATGTGTGTTAAAGAATGAATCTTCCTCTGATTTTGGGTCTAATTATTGGATCAGAATTCAGCTGTAAATAAAACTCCTGTAAGAGTGAATCAGTGAAAGCTCTAGATGTTACTATCCAAATTAAGAAACATGCTGACGTAAAGGAAGGTTAGAGCATTGTAAGAGTTAGTGACAGCTGAAAGGAAGGTGAGGAAATTGGAGCATCTATGAAAGAATACTTAGCTAACTACACATAAGGAAGCATGGAAACGCAATATAAGGGATAACATTACAATCAATAATGGAAACTTTCTATCACCTTCAATTTCTGATTCTACAAATAGCCCTTGAGAGTCATTTAGTTAATAAAGAAGTGCTGGAAAAATAACATTAGCTCAATAGTTGCCAATAACTATATTAGATTGTGAGACATTAGTGCAGGATTCTTTTTGACCACCTATGTAAACGAGCATGCACAATTGCATTGGGAAAGTAAGGAAACATCCCCAGTTAGATCTGCTGTACCTGCCTTTTCCACCATGTTCCCTGTAAGTATTAGCGTATGTGTCTCATATCCCCTCATGTTAAATGTATCCCCCAATTGTGTTGTGACCACTTTGATTGAAGAATAAGGTGTTATACAAAACTGTCTAAATAAATAAATCAATAAATCATAAGAGGAGGATTTTCACCTTCTACTTCCAGAAAAAGATGGCCAGTAGTCAGTTAAGATTAAAGTAGCCTCTGAACCTATATTTGAAGTGCTTAAATGAGCAAGTTGATATAAATATTTTAAGCTGGCTGAGAAATATAACCAATACTTCACTGTAGAAGATAATCTCCTGTCTGATCCATTTAGTTGTTAAAAATCCATCACAAAGGGATCTAAATACTAAGGTGTGCTAACATTAATACACATTAATTCACTGTTAACGTGCTTTATTTTAACACATAGGGGTATGTTTACTAAACCGCGTTAACGTAGCAGATGCTACGTTAACGTTACCTAATGCGCGTTAGCATTCCCGGTCGTGGTAACGCGGGGAACTGAAGGGCTGAATCCTACCGCGACTGAAAACCTGGCATTAGCACACTTTTGCAAGAGAGAGAAAACATTTAAGTGTCAGCAATGTACAGCATAGGCAGGGAGCCCAAGTTAAGTGATAGTAGTGCTCCATTTGCAGCAGCAGCATAGTACCCAAGTATGAAAGGCCACTATGGTGATGGTGCAAATGGGGCATAGGGGGCTGCAGGCGGGACATGTAGTGGGGGCAGCTGGGGCACAGGGTGGACTAGGCAGTCACCTAGGTGGCACATAGGAACATAGAAACCGTACATCAGCAAGACAGCAGCTGACAAAGGCCAAACACAATCCACCTACATCTACCTGGTCCACCCTACCTAACAGTTGCCAGGGCACTGACCTGACATCCCCCCAGCCAACCCTCTCCCAAGTGGAAGGAACATAATATTGGCAGACAGTGATGGGGCGGATGTGAGGATGCCCATGTATGCCTCCCCACCCCAAACCCTGCTCCCTAGGCAACTGCCTGCCCACACAGTGGATGGCCTGGGACTGCGCACTACCAGCACCGACAGCATATGGTCATGTCAGCATGGTGGGGGGGGTGCCCGTGCTAGAAGGGGCAGTGGCACCTACCTGCTGTGGACCTAGGCCATGCCCTGTACCAGTATGTGGTGCAGTGGCGTAGCGTGAGTTGTCAGCACCCGGGGCAAGGCAAGTAATTTGCGCCCCCTAACCCGTGGATTTTAGCCGCTGGGGAGCTTCTTTGCGCGGGGGAGCCGACCGTGATCCTACCCCGGGAGGGAGCGATCGTCAGCACTGACCTCGCTGAGCCGGAGTCCAGGGAAACGAACAGCACAGCAGCAAGAGCCCGACAAGCATGGTTAAACGCCCAACAGCAGGGAAGAGGAGGAGATCCGGAACCAGAAACTCGCGATGCCGCCCTGCAGCTCCGCCTTCTCGAGCGCACAGGGCGATCCGACCCCAACCCCAGCTTTACATTGAGATCGAGGGGCGACGACGCGATAAACAGTCCCCCTCCCACCCCGCCCCGGCAGCTTGTGTGAAATAGCTACCTAGAGGGGGTCAATCGCATCGCCTGCGCTTTGTTGCCGAGGGTTTGCCAAGAACAATGCGACTCCCAGGACTGCGGGCTCGAGGGCTATAGCGCAAACCTCTTTGCAGTGCCACCACCAGATGGCGTACGCGCCAACATGTATCATAGGGACCTGCCTTTCCCCCTCATCGGCAACAGAGAGCTGCGAGTGCGAGCACCCCCCCCCCCATGTTGCGCCCGGTGCGGCCGGCCCCCCCTGCACCCCCCACGCTACGCCTCTGGTGTGGTGTGCAGTGCAACATAAAAGATCTGGCTGAGGAAAAGTACAGGTAGCTCCAGGGAGTGCCATGCATCTGTTGCAACAGTGTGGTGCAGTACACCCAGCCAGTGTGTCCAGAAGCAGACAGTCACAGGTTCAAGCCCCAGCTGTGGTTCCTGCAGAGCATGTCCCTATATTTTACCCTACAATGCAGATACAACAGCAACATGTGCAAAGCCCAAAGCAGCGGCGAACAGGGGTACAAATACCCACTCACACAGGTTCCACAATCCAAAGCTGCATGGAGAGTCAGGCTGTTGGCCTCAGCACGGAGCTGCAGTTATCACCAGAGCACTACTACTACCTCCTGCACTACTACTACCTCCTGCATTGAGTTTATCAATGTCGGCACTGTGATCAGGACCAGTGTGGCGGGCAGCGCTGACAACCACCCCTATCTTTGCACAATGCTGCAATAGGAGTGAGTGTGTGTGTGTGTGTGTGTGTGTGTGTGTGTGTCTATCCATTGTTTTGTGGCTGCCCACACCTCACTGGGCCCACAATGTCCCACTGTTACCAGCGTTAGCCTGAATATGTGCATAATAAGGAGCAAGGTATTGTGGGTATGGCCCAGACAGGGCAGATTGGCCAGGATGCATCTTCACAGGGTGTGGGGCAATGGCTGGGACACTGTAGTGCCCGACCACCTCCTGCATAGACAGGGTGGCCACAGCATGCCATGCTAGTAGGATGCTCTCACTCTGACCGAGCAGTGACCATGGCATGTCTAGGTTCCCACATAGCGCTCTACACTATCTGTGATGCTTGTGTGTTCTTGCTTGATGAGCATAGTTTTTCTTTGAGTATGCACTATGGGCTTGCTAGTGGACTGTCTGCAGTTAGTCTGTGCATGGTTAGAACACTTTGTAGCATGCTACAGGTGCAGTCTGATTGTGCTGTCTGCTGGTGACCAGCAGACTGTGATGTGTGAGGCAGTTGAGGTTTTCTAGACCTAGCCCTAACACTACTGCTGGTCTGCCCCAGTTGCATGTGTGGTTCTGGCCCACCAACCTTGGATGGCTGTCTTATACCAGCAGGATGGATGTTGCTGGGGCTCAGGCACCTGTTCCATACCTACAAAAAGAATGATTGTGGGCTCTTTGGGGTATATAGTGTATACCACTCTGACTTGTAGAAGCACTGCTACACAAACTTCATGCAAGTCTAGCCACCCCTCTGCCCTGTTAACAGATGCCCATGTCAGCCAGACCCTAACACTGGGTATGCACTAATCTGGGTAGTGTCTGGTCCCAGAGGACCAGATGTGACTGCAAAACACAGACAGATACCAAATTACCTTTGTATGTATTGCCAGGAACGCCTGTCACACACTGATAGTGATGGGGATGTTCAGCAGGACCTATCTCTAGTACCGCATGTACTGCAGACCTAGTGTTGGGCACCCATCCTATCCCTCAGGATGAACACAGAACCTGCACAGTGGCATGGCCTGTAGCTACTCTGTGCCAGTATCACACACTATCACTTTGTCTTTCCAAGCTGAGGTACCGGGGAGGTGCAGACCGCATTTGGTGATCAGTTGTAGACAGCTATTCAGCATGTGCATTGCATCATGGGTACTGGTGGGGTTACCCTATCCTGGCACTCAGAGCAGACAGTTTGTGCGGTGACCTGCAGTCCTTCTGTACCCAGCCATTGTTGTGAGATGCACCATGGAGGTATAGCCTACTGGTTGTACAATGGCATTCTCAGCAGTATTCATGGGTTGAATTCCTCATTGTTCCCTCCTTTCATGCCTGTCTCACTCAAATTGTTTGCATGCCTGTAACAGTCATATTTATGCAGAGCTGTGTTGCCAGCACATAATACCCTCGCAACAGTTGCCAACATTCCTTCGGTCCGTCTATCTGCATCTGTCAGCTGTGTAGTGTCCTGTCTGCCTGTGCAGGCTGCCACACCATGTCCTGCTCTGCTACTCTTTCCTACATTGTGCCTTTTTGTGCTTGCCTTGCCTGTACCTGATCTGCATGGCATCACTACTCCTCTGTCTACCCATCATTGTAACTATCCTGCCACTTCCGCCTCCCCTGGGGGACACATA
Organism: Ichthyophis bannanicus; assembly: GCA_033557465.1. Lineage (NCBI taxonomy): Eukaryota > Metazoa > Chordata > Amphibia > Gymnophiona > Ichthyophiidae > Ichthyophis > Ichthyophis bannanicus. Next base: position 1,706,466,408 of record CM066032.1, read on the forward strand.
TTCCCATCGTCTGCCACCCACTGTCTTTCTAGTACTTTACATTGCCAACACTCTGTGCTGTGGTACAGTTGCCCCCACCATGTTTGTCAACAGTTCTGGCAGCCACATGGGATGCCCGCAGATATGGCAGGTCCAGCAGCTCCTAGCTCTCCCTCCTTCACTCACCTGTTCATTGCCTTTCCTCGATGCTCTATCTAGTTTTAGGGTTACATCTGTCTCTATGCCTCACAGGTCATGCATGTCATCCTGATGCACCTTGCAGCCCTTAGGGCACACTAACCTAGGGCACCGTAGCATTGCTAGGACACCTTATACTATGGTTCCATAACCCAGGGTGCCTTCTAAGGTGCCTTGTCCAGGGATGCCTAATATGGTGCTTAGCCTAAGGAGCCCTATAGAGTGCCTTACAAAGTGCTTTATGAGGCACCTAACAAGGCAACTTAGAAGGCACCTAACAAGGCACCTTACTTATAAGGTACCTTACAAGGCACCTTATAAGGCACCTAACAAGGTACCTTACAAGGTGCCTTATAAGGCACCTTATAAGGCACCTTGTAACGCGTGTTAGTCTAAGGTGCCCTGTAACACACGTTAGCTGATACGGCTTGCTGTAACGATGCACCAACCACGCCTTTATATGGGTATCTGTACCATTACCGCGGAACCTAATGCGGGTAACATTACTGTGGTTTAGTAAACATACCCCATAGCGATATAGTATATGACAGCAGATAAAGGCCAGTAATGTCTATCTAATCTGCCCAGTTAGGTGGCGAGAGTAGTTGTACCCACTGCCCCCTGCAGGTCACCCCCCTCTATGACTTTATTTAGGGTTCTACCTGTCGCTCCATTCACATCACCCCCTCTGTTTGTTGAAGTATAAAAGATATTTAAGTTGTTTTGATTTTATCCTCTTGCTGTAAAGGGATCCAGCGTGCTTCTCCCATGCCATTTTGAATTCCATCACTGTTTTTGCCCCCACCATCTCCATCGGGAGGGCATTCCAAGCATACACCACACTTTCAGTGAAAACGTATTTCCTGACAGATCCCATACTATTCAATACCTAGTACTAATAATGTGCATTAACTAGACCTCTAAATCCTTTGTTTTGTGATAATTTGTAGATGAGTTTTGAACCTGCTTTTCCTAGCCAAGATTATTCAGAGAGTGGTAAGAAGCAGTGGATTTCCCCCAGTCAACTTTAATAATGATTTATGGGGTTTTCCTCCAGCAACTTGTCCAGAATCTTTATAAATCCATCTACACTAACAGCCTCCAGCAGTGAGTTCCAGATCTTAATTACATGTGTGCATTGAGTGAAAAACTATTTTCTCTGATTAACCTTAAATATTCTATTTAGTAGCTTTATTCTGGATTCATTCCAGTCAGATTTCAGATCATTATATCTGCTTTGATCACTGTAATAGATGATTTCTGACAAGTTAGCATTTTTAGGAGTATGTTTATTAAAGTTCATTAATGGTTAGTGTGTTTTAGCGAGCACTGACTAAAAAGCAGCTACAGCAGTAAAAATCCAACATTAACAGCTTTCAACATGATGGGGCGAGATTGAGGTGGACAATAGGCATAGCAGCTGGTGACAGCTAGCTAACAGGATGTTGCCACATGCTAGCTGTCACAACTACCAATTGCATGGCTGCAGCCTAGATTATTATGGGGAATTCATGGAAGGCAGGTGCCTGACCTCTGCTCTATAGGCTGTACTGGTTACCTCTGCAGGAAAGGGAATGGGGAATTCATGGAAGGCAGGTGCCTGACCTCTGCTCTATAGGCTGTACTGGTTACCTCTGCAGGAAAGGGAATGGGGAATTCATGGAAGGCAGGTGCCTGACCTCTGCTCTATAGGCTGTACTGGTTACCTCTGCAGGAAAGGGAAAAGTTTAAGTTGCTAACACTGGTCTTTTATGTTTTCAGAAGTTCTGGACCAGCTTCTTTAAAGGGCCACTTTTCTTCTAACCGATCTGTTGGGGCAACTTAATTCTAAGCAGAAAGTTGACTAGACATGCTTACGGGTCATGAGGCCTGATTAGAGTGGTACAGGATGTAGACCTTCTATGTTGCATTTCCCAAATTATAAGAACATAAGAAGTGCCATATTGGGTCAGACCAAAGGTCCATCGAGTCCAGTATCCTGTTACCAACAGTGGCCAATCCAGGTCACAAGTACCTGTCAGGTTTGCAAAAAGTAGAAAAATTCCATGCTGCTTATTCCAGGGGTAAGCAGTGGATGTCCCCCATCCACTTTAATAATGGTTTATAGACTTTTCTTCCAGGAACTTGTTCAAACCTCTTTTAAACCCAGCTACACCAACACTTCTACAGCATCTTCTGGCAACGAACTCCAGAGTTTGATTATATGTTGAGTGAAAAAATACTTTTTCCATTTAGTCTTAAATGTGCTACATTGTAGCTTCATTGTATGTCCCCTTGTCTTTCTACTTTTTGAAGAAGTAAACAACCGTTCTACATTTACCCGTTCCACTCCATTTTTTTATTTTATAGACCTCTATCATATCTCCTCTCTGCCATCTTTTTTCCAAGCTAAAGAGCCTTAACCTTTTAAGCCTTTCCTCATAGGAGTATCCATCCATCCTCTCTATCATTTTGGTTGCTCTTCTTTGTACCTTTTCTTATTCTGCTATATGATTTGTTAGATATGGCAACCAAAACTGCAGACAGTATTCAAGATACAGTCACACAATGAAGCAGTACAGAGGCATTATAATAAGCTTGGTTTTATTTTCCATTCCATTCCATTCCTTACGGATCTTAGCATTTTATTTGTTTTCCTTAGGGGTCCATCAGGAGGATAACTACTTTACTTTTAGGAAGGAGAGTAAGATCTTAGTTCTCGAGGCCAATGGATTGAATCCAGGGTAGTCAATCTAGCCATGTGCTGACGATGCTGGGGTGTACTTTGATGGGTATCAAAATGATTATTTGGATTTTATGCTCCCTCAGGCTCTGGGAAATGTTGTTTGTTGGCCTTTTTATAATTGGTATTATTGTAATGATTTGTATTATAGTTATGAACACTGTTTCCTCTAAGCCGTGCGCGTGTGCGCGTGTGCGCGCGCACACACCTTGCCGAGTGAGCGCACATACTTTACAACAGAGCGCACAAAAAGTACGGCTCTGATTCTGATATAAAACAACACAGACGTCTTAAAATTTAAAAGTTGTTGTGTATTTACGGTTTTCACAAGTTCTACAATATTTTCTAGTGCAATCAATATGGTGTACATACTGTATTCTGACGTGTAGTCAAATTTTAAAGTATATAACTCCGAGTGTCGTTATGTGGCGCACAAAAATTTAACCTTCCTTCAAAAGCTGCACAGCTGATATTTTATGCGCACACAGCCTACAGAAAATTAGAGGGAACATTGTTTATGAATCACAAAAATTGTCCTTTGGATATATAGGTTGCACAGAAATCTGATATCTTGTAGATACATATCATGTTGGCAAAACTTATTGTTACAGATGCATGAAATATCTTTTGATAATAATATTTTTCTTTAAATTGCTATAGTGACCAATATTACTATTAGTGACTCATGATTCTTCTATCTCACAAGAGTGATTTACTATGTGGATAGTGGCTGCTTGGGAGACGGTGTAGTAATCTGTATCCCAAAGGCTTTTCACAAGTCACAGAAACATGGGTTTTATACAGGGCTAACAGGGTAACTATGTACACTTTAACTGGCTGTCGCAGGTTATGTGGGCAGTTCAACATTATTTACAGATTGGATCAACTATACACAGGATGATAATTTAGAGTGTGTATACCTCCAGCTGTCGAAGGGATAGGGATCTAGAGGGCAGAGCTGAAAACATGTGGGGTGGCTATGTTGGGGGTGTCAACCTGGGTCCTGAGTGTGAATGGCTGTGAGATGTCATCTGGTTCAATATAGTACTGGAGGAATAGATGATGTTTCAGTGCCTTTCTAAACTGGGAGAGATCATTGATGGCACGGATGGCAGGTGGCAGGGCGTTCCAGCAGGTAGGTGCATACAGTGCGAAGGCTCTGTTTCTAGTGGCCTGAGAGCATTTTGTGATTGCCTTTGGGAGTTTCAGAGTATTGGCGGCGGCTGATCTCCTTGCTCTGTTGAGGGGGGGTGGTCTGGATGAGGTCTGTGAGGGAGGTAGAGGAGCACTTGTTGATGGCTTTGTAGGTCATCGTTAGAATCTTAAAGGAGATCCTGCAGTGGACCTGTAGCCAGTGTAGATGTTTTAAAACTGGGGTGATATGTTCTCTCCTGGATGTTCCATGCAGGATTCTGGCAGCTGCATTCATTGCCAGCTGCAGAGGGTTAAACGTGTTCTTCGGGAGGCCATGTAGTATTGTGTTTACATAGTCAAAGTGTGGCATTACTAGTGCTTGATAGACTGTCCGGAAGTCTTCCGGTTCAAGCAGTTCTCGCAGGTGGCGACGCGTCTGAATTTTGTGGTAGATCGCCTTGACCACATTGCTTATCTGGGCCTTCATGTTGAGCTGTTGGTCCAGCGTGACCCCTAGGTACCGTACCGTGGGCTTGCTGAGGAGCTCTGCATCACGTACCTTCAGCGAGGTGGGCGGAGTGAATGCTGGGTTCCTGGTGATAAAGAGGACCTCCGTTTTCTTGAAATTTATTCTGAGCCTCTGCATGTGTAGCCAATCTGTGACAGCATCGAAGCAGGTGGATAGCGGAGAGAGGTCTGGGTGATCTGTCGAGATTGGCATGTATAGCAAAATGTCGTCGGCATAGATCAGGCAATTGATATTGAAAGAGCGGATGAGTTTGCAGATGGGTTGCATGTAAACGTTGAACAGTAGGGCTGAGAATGAGGATCTCTGTGGCACGCCTTTCTCTCGTGGGAAAGGTGTAGAGGTGGAGGGGCCGGATCGGACATGCTGCCATCTGTCTGTCAGGTATGACGCACACCAGGTCAGTGCAGTACCGTGGATGCCCTGAGGCGTGTCAGGAGTAATTCGTGGCTGACAGAGTCGAAGGTCAATTATTGTGGATAAGTCTTCTGGGGCGGCCAAGAGAGCAAATAGAATGCTAGGTATGATAAGGAAAGGAATGGAAAATAAAACAAAAGATATTATAATGCCTCTTTATCGTTCCATGGTGAGACCGCACCTTGAATATTGTGTGCAATTCTGGACACCGTATCTTAAAAAGGATATAGCGATTTTAGAAAAGGTTCAGAGAAGAGCCACCAAAATGGTAAAGGGGATGGAAGGCTACTCCTATGAAGAAAGGCTAAAAAGGTTGGGGCTCTTTAGCCTGGAGAAGAGACGGCTGAGGGGAGATATGATAGAAGTCTATAAATTAATGAACGGAGTGGAACGGGTAAACGTAGATCGATTGTTTACCTTATCAGAATATGGAAAGACTAGGGGACATGCAATGAAGCTACAGGGTAAACTATTTAAGACTAATAAAAGAAAATATTTTTTCACTCAACGTGTAATCAAACTCTGGAATTTGTTACCGGAGGATGTAGTAAAGGCTGTTACTGTAGCTGGGTTTAAAAAAGGTTTGGACAAGTTCCTGGAGGAAAGGTCCATAAACCATTATTAAGAAGGGACCCAGGATATCAATGCTTGAACCAGTACAAGCATTGTGGAACCTGTGTCCCTTGGGGAAACTGCTAGGTACGTATGACCTAGATTGGCCACTGTTGGAAACAGAATGCTGGGCTTGATGGACCTTGGTCTGACCCAGTATGGCATATCTTATGTTCTTATGTTCTTATGGAAGGGGAGGGTGCTCTGTAGAGCAAGTTGATAGTGCTGTGTTTATTCACTATGGTGATAGAGTCGAGGTTCGTAGTACTGCTGGAGGCGATCAGCTGGAATTGTAGATCCGTCTTGGTTAGGATGAGCGCTCCTCCACCTCTTCAGTCAGCTCTGTGGCAGGAGTGGATGGAGAAGTTGGGGGGGAGACAAGCTGGTGAAGGAGGATAGTGTCTGTGGAGTACAACCATGTCTCAGTGATACATAGGATGGGCGAATACCATGTCAGCCACAGCTGGCCATTTCTTTCGGATTGAACGTGCATTTATAAGGGCGCACTTCAGGTTGCGGGGGTGGGTGTGCTGTCCCCGCTGGTGGGGTTTGGGTTGCTGGAGGGCAACATAGATTAGGTGAGGGTATGGCATGCGCCCGGACCCACCTGTCTAGTGGTTGGGGGACCCATACCACCTCCTCTATGAGCTGTGAAGGATTGGAATGGGGTTGTGGAAGAAGGTGAGGGTGAAGGTGCTGTGTGACAGAGCTAAGATAATGTAGCAGCTGGCAAGGGCGCAGGGGTATGGGGTCACTGTGGGTATTAACATGGTGGTCTGGTGTATCAAGAGGGAGTTCAAGCAGATAGTACAGGCTCAGCTTAATGTACAACACTAGATGGGTTCCAGCAGATAGTACAGACTCAGCTTAATGTACAACCCTAGATGGGTTCAAACAGATAGTACAGACTCAGCTTACTGTAAAAAACTAGATGGAATACTAGTCAGCATATCAGGCAGGAGAAATAAAGTTATTGGTCTGGGGAGATAGTCAATTAGCCTGTATATTAGTCAGGAGTTAAAGGGTATCCAAGTCTACTAGGACAATCCAAGAGCTAATAGGAGAAGATCCAGTCAGTAAAAGACATTCTCACTGGGGTTCTGCAGGGTATGTAACCTTCTGAAGTCAGTAGGGTATTGTCCTCGGACCTGCCTGACTCTTCTGGGGTAGTGGTGGCTTTCTTGAAGTCCCCGCCTAAGGGCCACACCAAAGGGCCCTCTGGTGAGGCCCTCAGGTGCGGGCCCGCCAGGCGCGGGTGCGCCTGATGGTGCTCCTTTAAATGTGGCGGCGTGTACCCCTATTGGGCAGGCGAAGAGGCGGGAACGGCCGATCAGGTCGCGCCCTGGCTGCTCAATCCCGGATGGGGAGAGCTGCCGCAGGGCTGGAGGATGGCGGCGTGTGCTGCTGCTCGGCGCCCGATGGCGCTCCTTTAAATGTGGCGGCGTGTGCCCCGATTGGGCAGGTGAAGAGGCTGGAACGGCCGGTCAGTTCATGCCCTGGCTGCTCGATCTCGGATGGGGAGAGCTGCCGCAGGGCTGGAGGATGGCGGCATGTGCTCTTAATGTAAAATGCAAAATAGTAATGCTGATCAAATTTATTAATCCTGTGTCTTTTTGATTCCAGAGAAGAGAGACATTTGGCAGCTGTTCAAAATAGACATTTATGCAGCTCTGCTCTCAGTTTTCCTGTATAATCTTTTGCCTAAAGTTCATCTGGTGATAAAATGCCCTTTACATGTATTATTGCTCACAGCACCTATTTCCATTGAGCCACTGAGTTTGACCTATTGTTCTCCAGCAGGAAGACAATCACATCCGCAGTTTGATAGCTGAGAATTAGAGGAGCATGGCTGCTTGAGAATACCACAGCACCAGGAAGAGGGGATAAAGGAAAATTGCTCAAAGTGGTTGAAATACAGTGTTTTGTACTGTATTTGCATTAGTGCCATAAGTCGGGGGCTGTGACTTGAGAAGAGTGTGCAGGAGGCAGACTGAAGTCCAAAAGAAAGCAGAATTGAGAGCAAGACCAATACTATTTCATACTCATTCATTTCTCAGATTTAAAACTATTATATTACTTCTTTAGGAAGCATTACAGAGGGGTGTTTTTTTTTTTCAGATAGATCATTAATGTGCGGTAGTAATACAGCTTTTATTCAGGAGGATGTATTACTGGGCAACATGGGGTATTTTTGTGGTGGAGGGGGGTGAGCTGTTTGCAGTGAGGCCTGAAACTTAGCATGGAAAATGTATTATATTGTCAAATGTACACAGAATATGACTGTCTCTCTTCCAAAAGGAAACTGAGGGTTGGGGCCAGTGAGTGGTTCCCTCTTCCACTCTGCCTACATTGGGGAAAGGGAGCAAGTTCAAAGAGGGTCCTGTCATCAACCTGACAGGACATCAGAAAAATACCACTGACAGACGGTACTTTAGGTTTTTTCAGAGCAGTTAATGTTAGCCTGAGTTTTCCATCTGTATGTCAAATATGAGTAAAATTACACACACATGATAGGGATATCTATGGCCAAAATATTTTCATATATTTTTGGAGTTTTCAGAAATGTTCTCAATTTTCTAATTCTTTTCAGTCTGTTTCACCCATTTGGTTTAGGAAACCAAGATCATAATGTGCATTAAAACTTTTTCATGTGTGCAATTGATTGGATGCACATTGACTCATAAGTTAATGCATGCTAAATCGAATCTCCAGGAACAAGCAGGAATTAGTCTTCACATATGGGTATCGTCGGTAATGACGGAGCCTGCGCGGGAACGCACCCCAGCGTACAAGAGGAACGCTTTTGGGAGCATCCCTCAGCACATGCGCGCTGCCTTCTTGCCTTTCCAACTGTCCCTCTTCAGTTCTTCGTTTTCTGCAGAGCCAACAGGACTCATACCCTATCACCGCAGAACATTTCTTCTTTAATCTTGTTTTCTTGTGGTCGCACTTGCCTCCGCACGACACCTACCAGTACTGCCGGTTCTTTTCTTTCTTTTCTTCTAAAAATAAAAAATAAAAAAATAATTCTGAATTGTTTCTCTTCAGAAACTTTCTTTTTCGGTGCTAGGCGCCATTGTGGGCATTAGGCCCCATTTTCCTTAAGGATGGAAAAACCAGCTAGTGGTTTTAAAAAATGCACTAAGTATGGCGGTACCATTTCCGTCACCGACACCCATGACTGGTGTCTTAAATGTTTAGGCCCTGACCATTCTCCATCTGAGTGCCTCTCTTGTATGGGAATGACTAAAAGAGGAAGACAGAACTGGGATGCAAAGCTCGGTACCCTCTTTTCTTCGGATGCCAGGTCCATTGCATCGGCGTCTTCAAGAGCCTCTTCTTCCTCCCATGGATCTCAGGTAACTAAACATAAAAGCCGGTCCTCAAAGGGTAGCTCTCCTGCAAAGCATCGAGAGGCCATTGGCATTGCTCTTGAGGGAACCACACTGGCAAAACAGCCCTGGCGGGAGGCTTCGGTCTCCAAAGCATCAGCGGGTTTCCAGGATGTTCTTGAGGCCTCGGCCTCGACAGAACTACTGGTGCCGTGCTCAGGGGCCCCGGCCACCTTCACCGGTACCGACACCCAGGCATCAGCAGCGTCAATAGACCAGAGATTCCTCGCTATCGAGTGCAGTATTGCAGCTCTCCTTACAGCTTTGGTACCGTTGACACCAATGGTTCAACGGGCACCGGTACCGGTACCGGTACCGACACCACTACTGATGCTGGTACCGGCACAGATACCAGTACCAGCACCGACGGTACCGGCCCCAGTGGGAATACTTCCCATGCCGTCTTTGCCTGGCATCGAAAGATCGGTACCGGATCAACTCGGTACCGACTTCGATCGATACCAGGACCGTGCCTTACATGAACATCGTGATCAGAGATACTTCGAATCCTCCGATTCTGATGACTCTGATAATTCTTCTGGTACCAGAGTTTTTCTCCCGGAAGACTCTTCTTCTCCCCAACGCAGAATGTTGCCTCCAGAGGACATGTCCTTTCAGGATTTTATTCGTGATGTTGCCAAAGGCCTTTCAATCACGGTAGCTCCTGAAAAGGAACCTAGAGCAAAGGAATTGGAAATTCTCCAATAGCCTAAAGCTCCAAAGGAGGCAGCCACTCTGCCCATTCATGAAATTCTTCATGATTTGATGCTCAGAATGTGGGAGACACTTTTGACCACATTTCCTCATTCTAGGAGGCTTGATACCATGTATCGAGTTCCACTATATCCTGGATTTCAAAAGACTCAGCTGCCACACCATTCCATGGTAGTGGAGTCAGCCATGCGTAGGATGAAAAGTGCAAAGAGACATGCATCTAATCCTCCAGGTCGTGAATGCAGGACTCTGGATGCTTTTGGGTGTCGAACCTTTCAAGCTTCCATGCTTTCAGCTAGGATCAGCTCATATATCTTACATATGGATATGTTCCTCAAGGAGGTCACAGGAGATTTGGAGCTTATGAGCCCACTTCTCCCAGATGACAGACGACAAGACTTCCTTACACTTGTCAGGCATGCTCAAGATGTCTCCAAGTTCGTCAATCGTGCAGCCTTTGACTACTTTGAATGTATCAGCAGAACCTCTGCTATTGCCATTGGTGCATGATGGACTGCCTGGCTTCAGGCATCAGACTTGGAGATTTGGGTACAGGATAAATTAGGCAACATCCCTTGCACAGGAGAAAATCTCTTTGGCAAAAATTGGCAGGAACAGTCTAATGAGATAGATGCTGACAATATCACCTTAGATAGATTGTCAAAATCTACAGCCACTCCAGCCAGAAAGAAACCCTCTTTCAGCAAAAAGAGGAAGTTTTATCCATCCTATACCCAGCAAAGCCAAGCTCACAGTCAAGTTGTCCAAAAGGGACAACAACAGCAATTCAAACAGCAGAAGAAGCCAAAAGACCCGAGAGTTCAACCAGCTCCGCAGGTTCAGCCCCCTCAAGGGCTTTGACTCCTTCCTAGAGAGCTTGGCCTTCCTGCCTCTGAGGGGTCCAGAACCCCTAAATATTCCAGGCAGGCTGTGTCATTTTTCCAACAGATGGCACCAAATAACAGCAGAAAATTGGACTCTGTCCATTGTGGGAGAGGGGTACATGCTTTATTTTCACAGCATGCCCCCTCCTACAATCTTAATGCAGTTCAATTCCCAGACATCTTCAGACAATCTGTTGGATCACGAGGTCTCAACACTTCTTGCCCAAGGGGTAATAGAAGAGGTACCCATTCTCCAGCAGGTACCCATTCTTATTCCAAAGAAAAAAGGAAGACACAGACCCATTCTAGACCTCATAGAATTGAACAAATACCTGTTCCGAGAGAAGTTCAAAATGATTTCTCCAGGAACTCTTCTGCCATACTTTCAAAGTCAGGATTGGCTTTGCTCTCTAGACTTAAAGGATGCATATACTCACATTCTGATCCATCCAGATCACAGGAAGTTCTTACAATTCCTTTTCAAGGAAAAACACTTCCAATACAGGGTTCTTCCCTTTGGTCTGGCTTCTGCACCAAGAGTATTCACAAAATGCATGGCAGTAGTAGCTGCATTCCTGCAAACCCTAGGGATTTTATTTATTTATTTGCATTCTCTTATATACCATGCTATTCTGCATCAGTGCAGTTTACATTGAACAAACTGAAATTACATTGAACAGGGCATTATAACTTGGAGATAACTATTTTACAGGGAACATGGGCTTTGGAGGGTTAAGTGGCTTGCCCAAGACCACAAGGAGCACCTGCAGGACTAGAAACCCCAGTCCTTCCGGCCCAAGGTTGCTGTCCTCTAGTGGGATTTGAACCCCTGACCTTCCAGCCTGAAGTACCTTGCCCCAACCACTAGGCCACTCCTCCACTCTTTCCTTACTTGGACGACTGGCTCATTTGAGCCCCCACGGTTGCAGAAGCCAGTTCTGCACTGTCTCACACAATGCGAATCCTCCAATATTTGGGATTGGTAATAAACTTCCCAAAATCCCAACTTGTTCCTTTCCAGTCTCTGGATTTCATAGGAGCCTGTCTAGGTACCAGACAGTCAAGGGCTTTCCTCCCACAGGCCCGGTGTCTTCGCATAGTGCAATTAGCTTCTCAAGCAGCGGGAAAATCCTCCCTAACTGCTCGAGAAGTGCTACAGTTACTGGGATACATGGCAACCACAGTCCATGTAGTTCCCTATGCTCGCCTCCATATGCGAGCAGCCCAGTGGACCCCATCCACACAGTGGACACAGGCCACAGGATGTTTGTCAGACAAGATTGCAAACTCTCATCGGCTGATCTTGTCCCTTCAATGGTGGCAATCACTGGAGAATCTTTCAGTGGGGTCTCCTTTCCAGCAACCCCTTTTCCAGGCCACCCTAACAACAGATGCATCACAGGTGGGTTGGGGAGCACACCTGAATCATCTCTCTACCCAGGGCACCTGGACTCCACAGGAGGCTTGTCTTCACATAAACTTCCTAGAGTTAAGAGCAATCTATTTAGCTCTTCGAGTATTCCATGTCCATTCAGCTACAAGACAGTCCTAGTCCAAATGGACAATCAAGTAGCCATGTTCTATGTGAACAAGCAGGGAGGAACAGGTTCTCTGTCGTTATGCAACAAAGATTTATGACTTTGGGCCCTCGCCAGAGAGCATCAAATCCACCTTCTCGTGGTATAGCTTCCAGGTATTCAAAACCTTTGGGCAGACAAACTCAGCCGAGTATTGCTGCCTCACGAATGGTCTCTCCACCCAGACCAGGTGACAAAGATATCTCACATCTGGAGGACTCCAGACATAGACCTCTTGCAAGTCCACTGAATGCCAAACTTCCCTGGTTCTATTCCAGGATTCCGGCTCACAATTGCCAGGCAAGGGATGCCTTCCTCCTTCACTGGGGTCAGGACTTCCTCTATGCCTTCCCACCCATTCCCCTCATTCCCAAAACACTTTTCAAGCTTCAGAGAGACAGAGGTCGTATGATCCTCATAGCGCCACGGTGGCCATGCCAAACGTGGTATCCCCTGCTTCTACACCTCTCTCAAGCTGCACCTCTGGAGTTAGGCTGTGCTCCAGATCTCCTTTCCCAGGAGAGAGGGATGCTATGGCACCCGAATCCCCAGTCCCTGCATCTCACGGCCTGGTTGCTGAGAGCTTAAATCTTCAGGATCTCAACCTTTCCCAACAGGTAAAGGATATCCTTCAGGCTTCTAGAAAACCTTCCACAAGATGATCTTACGCCTTCAAGTAGAAACGTTTCACTATATGGTGTTCCCAGAAGGGGTTAAACCCCCTGGTGATACCTTTGAAGTCGATACTAGAGTATCTACTTCATTTATCAAATTCTGGTCTAAAGACCAATTCAGTCAGAGTCCATCTTAGCGCAATTACAGCCTCCTATAAGCCTCTAAATGGACAACCAATTTCCTCTCATCCTCTCATATCCAGACTTATAAGAGGTCTTATTTTAACAAAACCTCCCATCAAACCACCACCGGTGGCGTGGGATTTAAATCTAGTTCTTGGGCAGCTCATGAAACCACCTTTTGAACCTTTAGCCACTACTACCCTAAAGTTTTTGTCCTTGAAGGTCATCTTCCTAATTAAAATCACCTCGGCACATCGCATTAGTGAATTGCAAGCCTTAGTGGCTGATCCTCCTTACACTAGGTTTCATCATGATAAGGTTGTCCTCAGAACTCATCCACACTTTATGCCAAAGGTGGTTTCGCCTTTTCATTTAAATCAAGTGATTTATCTTCCTGTATTCCTTCTGAGGCCTCATGCCTCTAATGCAGAGAAGAACCTTCACACTTTGGACTGTAAGCCTTGGCTTTTTACCTACAAAGAACATAGCAACATAGAAAGTCTTCTCAACTTTTTATTGCTTTTGATTCTAGTCATTTGGGACTTCCAGTCTCCAAGAGGACTTTATCCAAATGGATTGCACAGTGCATATCCTTTGCTTATGAGAGTAAGAGTCTTCCTCTTCAAGGCCATGTCACAGCTCATAATGTGAGAGCTATGTCAGCCTCTATGGCTAACCTTCACTCTGTGTCTATTGATGACATTTGTCGAGCAGCCACCTGGGCTTCGGTACATACCTTCACAGCCCACTACTGCCTAGATAAAGCCTCCCGTCGAGATGCCTTCTTTGGTCAGGCTGTTCTTCAAAATCTCTTTCAAACCTAATACAACTCCTACCCACCAAACCTGATGGGATGCCAGAGATCCATGGGAGGAAGCATGGCCCACCTCACCATAGGTGGCAGCTTCCTGGGGTCATCTCCCTGGCATCTTCAGCTAGGGAGTCCCCATATGTGAAGACTATATTCCTGCTTTTTCCTGGAGATAGCGTAGTTACTCACCTGTGACAGGTGATCTCCGGGAACAGCAGGAATTTAGTCTTCACAACCCACCCACCTCCCCTAGGAGTTGTCTCTCTATCTCTCTGTCTCTTTCCTCTCTCCCTCTATCCTTTCACTTAGCTACAAACTTAACTGAAGAGGGACAGTTGGAAAGGTGGGAGGGCAGCGCGCATGTGCTGAGGGATGCTCCCAAAAGTGTTCCTATTGGACGCTGGGGAGCGTTCCCGCGCAGGGTCCGTCGGTACCGATGATACCCATATGTGAAGACTAAATTCCTGCTGTTCCCGGAGATCACCTGTTACAGGTGAGTAACTATGCTTTCTGTGCACACTATGGGGGTCTTTTACTAAAGGGAGCTATGGTGTGGCACCTAAAGCGCCACCAGCTCCAAAACCATAGCGCATTAGTATCACACCGGTGCATCAACCATTAGGGCGTGGACAGCATTTTCCCTGCAGTAAAGGCAGAGTCCTGTCTCCTAACATGCACCACTTTAGTGCAGACGTACTTAACTTCACCTATTGAGGTGGTGTTAGGTGAACTCACGCTAACACGCCAGAGGCAGTTAGTGCGCAGTGTGTACCCTGCACTAACTGCACAGAGAGCACCACATCTGCTTTCTGCCCCTAACCTGACCACTCATGCCTCTAATATGGGATGCAAATGCGGGAATTGGCCTGCACTGTCATGGCCCAACGCTAGATGGCAACGTTTGTCCAAGGTGTGCTTTTAGCGCACGCCAGAGCGGCATTACCAGCCATTGCCCTTTAGGAAAAGCTGCTCTAAATTTTTTAAGGCATTAACCAACTGAATGAATGCTAATAAATGCACATCACCAGTACATGAGAAATGAATATAAAAAGAAATGTATGAACCTGGACGGTGCTGCAGTCTACCCAGAGCTGATACTTACTACATGGTAAAACTACTGCTCTTAGTTTATTCTCCTTCTGATGCATTTAGAGTCCCTGTAGATGTCAGTGCAGGCTGCCTGAAACTTGAGCTGTGTTAGATCTTAAAGATGTTCCCAGATTCACTGCAACAATCTAAAATTAGCACTGCTGTTACTGCTGAACGTGCATTCCCGTGTTTTATATTGACCCAAATGCCAAGCTTTTCATTAAGATCACTATGTGAAACCATTTTGCAACTGCAGAAAAACAAGCCAGCTAGGCACACAAATCCCACTGAAAGATATAAATCGGGGAAGAAGCATATTTCATTTGAATATTAAAAACGCCATTAGCTCTGCATCCTAGTTTAAATTGGAACAGATCAATAAAGCAAATTTTCTCTTTTCTTTAGGTGTTATATCAAAGGGGCATGTTTACTAAGCCACATTAGCTGCTAACGTGGCAAATAACATTTTCCAAGTGTGCAGGTTAACAGCTAATGTGGAGCAAATGTAGATAGTGCCGTAATTTTCTGTGCTATCTGCAGAATGCATGTTAGCTGCATGCATGGGAAAGGTCAGGGTAGAGAGTGGACCTGTCTACACTGCAGTTACTGCACATGACAACTGTTAGATTTTCAGGCAGTGTGGATACAACTAATGTCACCTCCATAGGCAGCTTTAGGTGCATCCTCACTGCTGTCCAACCATGCTCTCTGCATTTTCGGTGTAGTATCTGCCATGGAAATGCTGTGCTTGGACCCAAGAGATACCGCACTGCTGCCATTGAGGGATGTGCTGTGATATTGCATTTTTTGTTTGCTATATTGCAACACCTCCCCCCACTGGCAGCAGTGCAGGCAGAGGACTCCAGTACAGCTTTGCAGGTATGTTGATCCCATGATCTAGTTTAGAAACATAGAAACACGATGACAGAAAAAGACCACATGGCCTATCTAGTCTGTCCTTCCATAACAACTACAACAGTCCACTTTTATAGAAACATAGAAACATGATGACAGAAAAAGACCACATGGCCTATCTAGTCTGTCCTTCCATAACAACTACAACAGTCCACTTTTATAGAAACATAGAAACATGATGACAGAACAATTTGTATATTTTGTACATCTGAAAGGTTTATTTTAATTCAGAAGATGATCTTAAGAAAATTGCTAGGAAAATACTGAAGAGCTCTTCTCAAAAGCTTTTACACTATTGCTAATTGTTTAGCATATCAATGACTCTGGGAATTCAATTTGTAATCTTAATGATAATGTGACATCCTGTAGCCTCAAGATATGTTGGGTATTCAACACATAAAACAAAAATTGTCCCTCCAATTGTCTGTTCCAGCTGTGTCCTACAGAGCTGAAAATTCCTTTGATTTGAATACTGAAACAGGATAAGGGGAGAATGAATTCTTGACTATAGCAATGATTTACAGTATCAGTTGGCAAGTCAAATACTGGAAATACCATAAAAATGTGTTATCACTTTAGGAATATGCATAAATAAAGGTCAACAAACAAGTTGTAGGTGATAATTTTTTATTGACTAACAATATATTTTGACAAGCTTTCGAGAGCTACACTATGCTCTCTTCATCAGGACTATGAAAGGACAATGCAGTTAGTGAGCTTAAATAACGTAAACTCATCTAGATGCTGGGTCAACTTCACATATTATTATATGCCAAAACAAAGAAGGTCTTTTTGCCAACAGGCACTAAGGTCTTGCACCTAATGCACCAATAGCTCCAATTTAATGGCATGTTAGGTGCTACACCTCCACGTTAACTGTCAGAGGTGTAGACAGCATTTTCCCAGCATTTAACATGTGCCACATTGGCGTAGGTGAACTTAACTTCATGTGTTGTGGTGGTATGAGGCAAACCCCCACTCATCGTGTGTGTTGCAGTTTTTGTGAGGTGTGTACCCAGTGCTAACTGAGCAGAGTTCACCATGCTCACTCTCCACACCTAACCCGCCCACTCGCCTCCCTAATGTAGGATGCACAGTTAGCATGGGAATAGGACTGTGCTATCATGGCCCCAGGCTAGCTGACAGCATGAGTCCAAGGTTCACTTTAAACATACACCAGACATGCGCTGCCAGCTAGCACCCGTTAGTAAAAGACCCCTAAAGTGTGAGACACAATGACAATTTACATCACACAGGTCCTATCTGCTCTTAGGCAGTGCATATCTATCATTAAATCACAATGAAAGGCATAGGGGAGGAGACAGCAACCCTCTGCATTTCAGTGTCTTAGGTCTGGTAGTGAGTATGGGAACCAAAGTCTCCATTCAGTCCTTTTTTGTCATTTTGATTTCAGATGTTCAACCTTTCATGTATGTTCTTGAAGTGTTCTTTCAGGATTATGAGACTATTAAGGGAATGGCTTTCCTTACCTATTGGGCTTTTATTCTGCTTTTCTCTGTAATCATTTATGATGTGTCTGTAAAGGCTGAAGAGTGTTCTCAGTTTGGGACTTGTTTCTCCTCACATCTTTTGCACTGGATCATATATGCTGCATTCATAGAGGAGCATGAATGGAAGCCTTTTATTTTGAATGTCTTTCCCATATCGGTAGCTATAGGTTCCTGCGATATGTGTTTGCCTAAATTGCACAGTGCATTTTTGCAAGATTTTGAGTCATTTTCATCCATTTGGGATTTTGTTTGGAGTTTACTTCTTACAAGATTTTTTTTCAGATTGGGTGGTTGGCAGAAGGTTAGATTCGGAGGAGTGGGAAAGATTTATTTTGGTAAGTCACCCTCCAGAAACAGGGATAAAATGTTTCCGAGGTCTATGTGGTCAAAGTACAAAATAGTGCTTTTGGCATTGCAAAGGCAAATATTAGGCACTGTTTGCAATGGCATTCACTATTTGCCTTTTAGCCCACAAGATTTAATGCATGTGACATTTTAAACTCACAGTTAATGTGTCACTGTCAATCAACATTATGGAAAGCAGCTCATTAACAAGGACAGCATAATAAAACCATATATGAAAATACCTTTGCCAATCAGATTTTACACTACTACATCTCAGTGCAGAAACCAACTTACATGAAAATTCCAGTAGCAAAAATAGTTCATGCAAAAAATGAGATAGTGCGTGGAATTTAGTACATCGGTCTCTATATGTGCCTTTCCTGTAACATGAAAATAATATTTAATTAATTCATTAACAATACTAACCAGGGCAACGGTTAATTCTAAATAGCAAATTTCAGATTGATTTCAGCCTTTTACCATCTGTGTAAATAGGCAATAATACCTCAGTTTATTACACAGTCAATTCAATTTTGCTAACCTAGAAAGGGTGTTGTGGAGGTAGTTTTATACTGGGTTTTCAATGAGGTCATCTCTCTAGAGTTAAAAAATAACAGGAATCCTTATTCCTTTAGAGACCCGTAAGGAAATTCCTTAACTTATTCTGAATACCCAGTCTTGCACATGTACAGTCTAAAATTAAAAAAAAAAACATATCATCATGGAAGTGGAAAAGAAATAAAACTTTTTTGGTCATAGTGGAAGCAATAATCAAACTGCTATTCTAGATAGAGCGCACAGACCTAAAATGCACGTGAATGAGTACTTCTGTGAGCGCTTTGGGTTGTCGCTATTCTGTAAGAGCCCGCATGTGTCCTTTCACATGCTTGTTTAGTTGGGGTGTGCATGGGGCAGATCCTGGGCTAAACATAGCACACATAAGTTATAATATACTATAATCTACATGCATCACTGCATCCATCTATGCTCAGACAGCTACGCATGCTCTAGGACTGGCATACCTGCTGTGAATAGACTCTGGCATGTCCATACGCTGCTGCGCAATAAAGTAAAGCCCACACATGCTTTGCTTTATTGAATAGGCCCCAAATACACGTGTGGTAAGATGCTTTGCCTGCTTGCAAGACTACAGAAGTACCCTCCAGGTGTATCATTTAGTATTGACGTACCTAAAGGGTAAGTCTATGAATGTAAAAACACTTAATACGTAGTAAGGAACCTCTCGATGCAATAACCACAAGGGAGATGCTGGACATGCCCCTGATAGCTAATGCATTGCCTTTGTACTTACTACGTGTTAATTTTTGCAGTTAAAGCATAACAAGTGCAAACATATACTGCACTTAGTAAACAGGCCCCATAGTTTTTAATATATAAAAAATGGGCTGGATTCAGATCCCTGATGAATAGCGGGCTTGTACGTCCTGGCTAAACGTGCATCCCCCGCTATTCACCGGGACTGTATCCAGTGCCAGTTGCTCCCCGCCATACAGGGGGTTTGGGTGGGGAGTGCTGGATGGGGGTGGGAGCAGGTCGGACAGAGGCAGAGAGGGGGCAGAGCGGGGCGGGCCGAAGCATCTGGACGTACAGGGCCTATTCAGGTCAGGGCCCTGTACCTCCACCAGCTGTCTGTTGCACACTCGACATTCCATCTCAGAAGTGGAATAAGTGCCGGGTGCTGGGGTGATTGTGGCAGGCAGATCCCCACAAACCTTCCTAGCCTCCGTGGGTGCACCCTTGCTGCCCAATCCCTGCACTGGCCGCCCCCGCCAAGGGTCAGACAGTGGGGAAAGGGTCTTTGTCAGTGGTTGGGTATTCTGCGCTCAGGCTGGATGTGCTGGTGTCATGCGACGGAACACCACAGCACCAGCACACTAGCAAGAGCGCTGAGAGGACTGAATGGGTAGGTCCCTGGACATCTCCTTGCATCAGCATAAGGGGAATGCCAGGCCTTCTTAATGCCCTGATTCTGCAACCGTGGGAACATATAGCTCCCGTAGTTGCAGAATCAGGTACATATGTGGCCCATCCATTTTCAGGATGTCTGGACAGCCTGGACATGCCCCTCACAGAATCAGCCTCCATGTGCATTGTTGCACAGCCCACCCTCTTCCCATCCCCAGGAATGTCGCCAAGCAAAGCATTTTAGCTGTGGAAATAGGGCTTCAAAAACTGCCCACCCTGAATGTGGGCAAAATTACATCACTAAATAATGAAAATGTTAATGATGAAGCTGTGAGCTCGAGCAAACAAAGATTGCTAGTATCCCTCCCAAACAGCTATAAAATGAGTCCCATATCAAGCATCCTGCTGCTCCATGTCCATAAACTCATGTAAGGAATTCTGCCAATTCCAAAACGCAGCAAGTTCTGCTGATGGCCAGATCTTTTTTACCCACCAAAGTTGCCTTCCTCACCCACATACGTTATATTTGCCCTTAATTCTGAAGGGCTCCGGAACAACAAAAAGAAGTCCCCAAGAAAGAACCCATATATCCTGGCCTAATATCTCACTCAAATTTTCAAATACCCTCTTCCAAAAGTCCCGAACCCTTGGACAGAGCTGTAACATATGGCCTAAAGTGCCCTCTACCTAATGACATTTTAAACACTCAGCCGAGGCACCAGTTTGGCCCTAAAGGCCCTTGATCTTGAAAAGTATACCCTAAGTAAAATTTTATACTGACATTCTCTTAATTTGGCACAGTACAATAAGCCCAAAATGTGCACTATACAGGCCTATAAATTGAGCGCTGTCTCTGAAGCCCCAAGCTCCTCCTGCCACTTATCTCATGCATGATATCCTGATAGCTTTATGGACCGCTGAAATTGTCAACCACAAATCCTCTTCCTCATATCCTAGCATTTGTTGAAGCCTGTCCTCAAAACTAGACTGAAGATGCTTCCCGAGTAAGGTCCCTATGTAATGCCTAAGCTGAAAAAAGGCAAACACATCCCACTGCCACACGCTAAAGAGCCTGCATGCCTGCTCAAAATATATCATTTTCCCTTGCTCATCCAACAACTGGCCCAACCAAGACAACCTCAAATCCCTCCAGATATTCTAGTCTGCCAGTCTGGGGGAAGTCCAGATTACCCTGAATTGGCAATAATGCTGTAATCCTAGAATCCTGTATCAAGAGTTGACACTAGTAACGTTACGCTGCCATCAGAGGAGATACTGGATCATAATCTGTTTGGGATGTGATTGGGTAATATATGGATCAAGGAAACCAAATCATAAGGAAAACAGTACCTCCTCTTGTAATCAATGGGGGTACAATCTGAGGAAGACCCCAATCAACCTCGCAAATGCCTTGTCAAACATGCCATGTTATATAAGTACAAGCAGAGGTGGCTCTATAATGAGGCGGAGTGAGGTGGCCACCTCAGGCGGAAAACGTTTGGGGGTGGCAAAAAATCCCCCCAAAACAGCCGCCTCACTCCGCCTTCAAAGTTAAAAAAAAAAAGGGTGGACATGCTGCTGCTGCTTCTCGGCAGCGGCAGAATCAATGCCCTTCCAGCCCCCACCTTCCCTCCCCTCGTGTCAGTTTCCTTCTAGCCCACACCTTCCCCCCTCATGTCAGCTACTTTCCTGCCCCCACCTCCCACCGTGTCAGCTCCTTTCCTGCCTCCTCCTTCCCCTGGCAGCTGCAGCTCCTGTGTCTTACAGAGCCACAGCTGCAATACAGTAGTGTTAGTAAGAATGGGATGCAGCAGCTGAGGTTGCATAGCAGAGGTCAGAAGGCTCTGCACCAGTTTTGCTTTTATTTTAAATTACTAACACTATTGCAGTTGCAGCTCTATAAGATGCAGGAGCCATGACTGCCAAAGGGAGGAAAGGGCAGGAAGGAAGCTGACATGGAGGAAGGTGGGGGCAGGAAGGGAGCTGACACAAGGGAGGAAGGTGGGACAGGAATGAGGGGGTAAGTTGGGGGCTGAAAGGTAGCTGACAAGGGGGGAAAATGGGGGCTGGATGGTATCTGACAAGGGGGGAAATTAGGAGCTGGAATGGAGCTGACAAGGGAGGGAAGGTGGGACTGAAAGAGAGCTGACACAAGAGGGGAGGTGGGGGCAGGAAGGGACCTGATACCTGAGGTGGTTCTGGAGGGAAATTGGAAAGGTGATGACACTAGGGAAGGTAGGAGGGTGATGGAAGGGAGCTGACACCTGGGAATGGTACTGAAGGGGGCTGACACTAGGATATGGGACTGGTAGGTGGTTGGGTAATGGGGAGGAGGCTGGAAGTGAGGGGAAGCTAGGGCTGGAAGAGAGGGGGTACTAGAACTGGAAGGGAGCTGACATGTGGGGATGGCACTGGAAGAGGGATGGACAGAGGGCTGGGTGATTGGATGGGATCTGACACTTGGAGATAGGACTGATAGGTGGCTGGGTAATGGGGAGGAGGCTAGAAGGGAGGGGCACTGGGGCTGTAGAGGAGGGGGCTTGGACTGGAAGGGAGCTGACACGTGAGGATGGCACTGAAAGGGGGCTGGACAGAGGATAAGGTAACTGGAAGGGAGCTGACATGGGGGGGGTGCCACTGGGAGTGAAAGTGAACTGATATCTATGATGGTATTTGGAATAGAAGGAGCTGGACAGTGGGGGAAGAAGGGGGACTGGAAGGGAATGGATACCAGTGACAGTCCTGGGAATGCAAGGGAGTTGACACTGGAAGATACTGGGAGGTGAGGACTGGAAAGGGGGCTGATACTGGGGGGTTACTGGGACTGGAAATAGGCTGATGGAAGGAAGTGAAGAAAACAAAAGAAGAGACTGTTGGACTATAGAGCATAGAAAGGGAGCTAAGAGAAGACAGGAAAGCAGAAGCCTTAGATTAGGACCAGCATAATCAGAGAGTAAAATGGTCAGAAAACAAAGGTAAAAAAATAATTTTATTTTCAATTTAGTGATTGGACTTTGCACTATCTTTATATTTTACACAGTATGGGGAACTGCATCTCTTATTTCTCTGATGTTGCACTACATGCAGTGTCTGATTTCTTGGGGTTTCAGTTTAATTTTTTTCAACATATTTTGATTTTTACTTTAGGTTTTAGTCACTTATTCTGTACTTGGTGAGGGTCTGTGTTCTGAGTATGTGATTGAGTCCAGGCGTTCTGTTAATATGGAGTTTGTACATAGGAATCTATACTGTACTGTAGTAATTTGACTTGTTCAGCTTTTCAAATTGGTGTATGGATGTTCTAGGGCCCACTGCAGTATTTATAGTGCTGCTTTTTTCTGGGTAGGCCCCTTGTATGAGTTTTGAAAGTTTATGCTGGTATGGTATGGTAGATTTGGTCTTATAGATCTTAGGCGACTTTTGTAGGGTTTTATATTAGTTCACAATATGCCTGATACTGAGAATGTTTGTTAGTGAGATGACCAGAATCAGATTTTTTTTTTAATATATTGAGTTCTGTAGGTGAATGTCCTACTTCTGCTCTGCACCCATTGTCAAGGGAGAGGTTTCTGTGGATGCAGAATATATACAGTATTCAAAAAGAAAAAGTGAGAACCATAACACAGTTTATAACAGAACAAAATGAGTTATAATTTGGTTTTATAAACTGTGCTGTGGTTCTCACTTTTTCTTTTAGTTCCCTGGTATGTGAGCATCTTGCATTTCCTTTTTTTACGGAATATATATTTACGTTCCATGCTGATCCATTATGCAGTTTCAGGAGTTATGTTTGGGTTGCCAAGCCCTTATTGGTGTTTATGTAGGAGTGGAAGGGTTGTGTTGGGTTCACAAAGTCCATCTTGTTTTTCATAGGGTCAGAAGTGCTGTGTAGGGGCCACTGAACCTCTCTATTTTTCAGAGAGTGGGAAGTGCTGTGTTGGGGTGCCAAGTAGCTCTTATTTTTGTGGAAGTGGAAGATGCTGCATGGGTGCTGTTGAGCCCTTCTTGTTTGGCATATTTAGCAGCATGTTTTCCAGACTCTGCACCAGTAACATTTAAACATAAGAAGTGCCATACTAGGTCAGACTAAGGTCCATCAAGCCCAGTATCCTGTTACCAACAGTGGCCAATTCAGGACACAAGTACCTGGCAGATTCCCAAAAAGGCACACAGATTCCAAAATGCTTGTCCCAGGGTAAGCAGTGGATTTCCCAGGTCCTCTTCAATAATAGTTTATGGACCTATTTTCCAGGAACTTGTCCACACCTTTTTTAAACCCAGCTACACTAATAGCTTTTACAGTATCCTCTGGTAAGTAATTCCAGAGCTTGATTATGCAGGGCCGTAGGCTAACTGCAGGGAGGCATTTACATCCCCTTGCAGTTACTGCATTTTAGCATGGCAAAACAGCTGCTGGTGCAACTAAGGTCACCCACTGAGATGGCATTCGTTGCACTCATGGTACTTGCACTGAGCCATTATGTTAGTTTCTGCAGTAAAGTATAATTTTGAGAAAGAAATCCTGTAAACCTAACAGTAATGGGTGAAAGCATTTTTTGACTACATGTGTCTGTTTTTAGTTTCTACTGATATATTCCCTATTTGGTGAAGATCTATCTCTGTTCTGCATAGGTGTGACTGAGGCTATATGTTCTGTTAGCATAGAGTTTCTATGTAGGGAGCTGTATTAATCTGGCTTGTTCAGTTTTCTGAATAGGAATATGGCTGTTCTAGGGCCCGCTGCAATATTTATGGTGCTGCCCTTTTCTGGGTACGCTCCATGTTGTGTGAGTTTTGGAAGTTAGTGCTGTTATGGATAGTAGATTAGCTCTATGGGTCCTGTACTCTGGGTTCTTGGTGAGGTCAACTGTAGAGTGTTGGTTGGGGAGGGGGGTAGTAGAATATGTATTGTTTTTGAGAGTTACAGTTTTGCATTATTTATGCTATGAGATTGAAATTTAAAATATTTTTGTCAGTCCAGATTTAAGGAAATTTCAAATTTTATTTAGTAGCCTGATAGCTTCACCGCTGCTGAGTTCTGGACTTTTCGAGCTCGAGCACAATCTAATCCAGTGCTTGAATTCATGACTACCAGGATTAGTTTCTCATTTTATTTCTTTCCTCCTCATCAATAATCTGGTTCTAGCAAAATAAATCTGATGTGCAGATACTTATAAATCTGATTGGAGAGGGGGGGGTATATAAGTGGCTTTTCATTAATCAAATTTAATGTTTTATTATCATGTTTGTTTTATTGTAATATCTGTTTTACTAAATTGCATGTGTATGCCTAGAAGCCACCTAGGATTTTAGATGGATGGCATATATATTTTAAAATAAAGTATACTAAATTTATGCAAATTATGCCACAGAGAGTCTCTGCACATGGCCCTGCATTACCCTCATGCCGTCCCTGGGGGAAAGTAGACAGGAGGGTGCACTGGGAGACAGAGGAAAGCGGAAACTTCAGATTGGGACCTACATGATCAGAGAATAAAATCATCAGACAACAAAGTTAGAAGAGAATTTTATTTTAAATTTAATGATCAGACTTGGTGATATCTTTATATTTTATACAGTACATGGAAATGCATTGCTTTCTATTTCTCTAGTATTGCACTTTATGTAGAATCTGGCTTCTTGGGGTTGCAGTTTAATTTTATCTACATATGTTTATTTTTAGGTTATGGTGGCTTATTCTATACTTGGTGAGGGTCTGTGTTCTGAGTGTGTGACCAAGACCCAGCTTTCTGTTAACATGGAGTTTGTATGTAGGGATCTGTGCTGTAGTAATCTGAATTGTTCAGTTTTTCAAATAGGTGTTTGGATGTTCCAGGGCCCTCTGTAGTATTTACAGCAATGCTTTTTTTTGGATGGACTCCTTGTGTGAGTTTTGGCAGTTGGTGCTGATATGGTATGGTATGGTAGATTTGCTCTATAGATACTCAATGACTTTGTTGTAGGATTTTGTATTAGTTCACAATATGCCTGGTACTGGAGAATGTTTGTTGTTGTTAGTGAGATGATCAGAATCAGATTTTTTTTTAAAATATTGAGTTCTGTGGGTGAATGTCCTGCTTCTGCTCTGCATCCACTGCTGAGGAATGGGGCTCTGTGGATGCAAAATATATGTTCAAAAAGAAAAAGCATTAACCATAATGCAGTTTACAACAACAAAATAAAAATGAGTTATAATTTAGTTTTATAAACTGTGCTGTGGTTCTCGCTTTTTCTTTTAGTTCCTTGGTGTGCAAACATCTGGCATTTCTTCCATGTAATCTAATCGGCTTTTTTGGTTTGCTTCAGTCCCTGATTGGAGTTTTGAGAAAGCCCCCTGCCCCCATGACTACAGTCAAGGGGGGGATGCCATCTTATTTATTTATTTGAAAATCTTTTATATACCGCCACTTCCTAAGATCAGTGGCGGTTTACATTAAACAACATGAAATACATAAAACAGTGCTGTGATAAAACAGGTACATTGAACAGTAAACAAAACTATTTACAGGTAGTTATAATCAGGTACATTGAACAGTCATCATAACTATATACAGGTAGTATAGACAATGTTAGGAACTATTTACATATAATCCTATTAAAATTTCGGCGTATGTTCTATTTAGGGAGTAGTATTGCGAGTATTGAGGCAAGTATATCATGGAGATCTATGGAGGATGGGAGGCCTTGTCCAAATCATTATCTATGTTAGAGTAATATTGTGAGAACAAGTAAGTTTTAAGGTCTTTTCGGAAATGTTTTAGGTCTTTTATTTCCCTTAGTTGGTCAGGGAGATTATTCCATAATGTTGGGGCTACAAATGAGAAGGCACTGTTGCTTGTTACGTGTTTAGTTTTTCTTATTGTGTCGGGAACTAAGATAGTATGAAGGTTCCTTCTACGTCTTATTCTGTTTTCTATAGGTCTATGAATTAGTGTGGACAGATACGATGGGGCAATCTGGTTTATCAATTTGAACGTGGTTCTTATCCTTATCCTTTCCCTCAGGCAGCAGATTGCTTTGAGCTGCCCTCAGTACAAGTCCAGTATCCCTAATCCTCCATGTTTCCAATACCCATGTAATATGGCTAAAGAAATCTTTGCTTTTCCATCCCCTCATCAAAACCCTCATACCAACCTAAAAAGCTCCCCAAAATCATTCTTCAAAAGTTACAAGGGCAATATTTATAAAAGATACAGTCATTTTTGGAACTAACACCATCATGAACAAATTAATTCTCCCCATCAGGGAAAGGAGGTAACTCCACCAAAGTGCCAAGGTTTCTCAGGACTGCACAATGGGACTACATTATACTTACACAAGGTTTGAAATTGGCCATAATTTGTATCTCTAAATAGTGGCACTCTCTGCCCACAGAAGAGGAAATTTCCCAACCCAACCTGCCTGCACGCCCACCCCAGTAGAAAGCATTTCTGACTTTGGTTAATTTAACTTAAGCCCTAAAAATTATTTAAAATGCAAAAATTCTCACAAGAGAGCCTTCAGTGAGGCCACGGGTCCACAATGTGCACCAGAAAACTATCTGCAAAGGCTGCAGTTTTAATGTCTGAACATCTTTTTGAACTCCTTGCACCTGCAAATTAGATTGTGTAGTATGTTGAAAGGGATCCAAGACCAGGATGAATACCACAGGTGAAAGAGGGCACCTCTGCCTCCTACCTCGCTATAGTACAAAGTGTTCCGTCATTTATCCACTGACAATTATAGAAGTACATGACTCCTTATACGTCATCTTTAGCGCACTGCCAAAGGCCTATCCCAACCCATTACAATCCAAAATCTCAAATAGGCCTATCAAAGGCCTTCTCTGCATCAAAACTCACCAACAGTGATGAAGTAGCTTGAAACTGGACCCATTCCAGAGGAGACAAGATACTCCTTACATGTTTCATGGCATATGTCCTGCAAACAAAACCTACCTGATGTTCAGAAATCAGAGCCATTGTCACCAAAGCCAAATGATCCACCAAAGGTTTTGAGTAAAATCTTAACATTAAAGTTGAGTAGAGAAATAGGGTGCTAAGACTCTGATTTCCTGGAGCCTTTGCCTGGGTTTAAAATAAAAGTGATATAAGCTAGCTATATAGAGGGAGAGACCTGAGAACTCTGCATCATATCATTGTACAGATGCGCTAAGTAAGGCACTAGGCCAGCGATGGCGAACCTATGGCACGCGTGCCAGCTGTGGCACGCGAAAGCCTTGCAGCTGGCACGCGGGAAGGTCCGCAAAAAAGAAAAAGCTGGCTCTGACTGCTGCCGCGGACGCGGCAAGGGCAGAATGCAATGTCCCGCAGGGTCCCCTCCGCTCGCTAAGCCCCTCTGCAAGGGCTTTCAGATTCGCGAGGGAGAGCGTCTCCCTCGCGTCTCTGTTAAGCCCGCAGCAGCCAGAGCCAGCTTTTTTTTTTTTTAATTTGCCAAGGGGGGGGGGTTAGGACTTCTAATGGGCGAGGGGGGGGGTAGGACTGCTAAGGGGCTAGGAGGGGGGGGGTTAGGACTGCGAATGGGCTCGGGGGGGGGGTAGGACTGCTAATGGGCTAGGAGGGGGGTAGGACTGCTAATGGGCTGGGGGGGTTAGGACTGCTAATGGGCTAGGGGGGTTAGGACTGCTAATGGGCAGGAGGAGGGCGGGGGTAGGACTGCTAATGGGCTGGGGGGGTAGGACTGCTAATGGGCTGTGGGCTGATGGGGGCTGTCTGGAAATGGGGTGATGGGGGTTAGGACTGGTAATGGGCTATGGGGGGGTTAGGACTGCTAACGGGGCGGGCCGGCGGGCGGTAGGACTGCTAATGGGCTGGGGGGGTTAGGACTGCTAATGGGCTGGGGGGGGTAGGACTGCTAATGGGCTGTGGGCTGATGGGGGCTGTCTGGAAATGGGGTGATGGGGGGTTAGGACTGGTAATGGGCTATGGGGGGGGTTAGGACTGCTAATGGGCGGGCGGGCGGTAGGACTGCTAATGGGCTGGGGGGGTTAGGACTGCTAATGGGCGGGCGGGCGGGCGGGGGGGGTAGGACTGCTAAGGGGCTGGGGGGGTAGGACTGCTAATGGGCTGTGGGCTGATGGGGGCTGTCTGGACAAGGGGTGATGGGGGGTTAGGACTGGTAATGGGCTATGGGGGGGGGGTAGGACTGCTAATGGGCTATGGGGGTGTTAGGACTGCTAATGGGCTAGGGGGGGGGTTAGGACTGCAAATGGGCTGTGGGCGGATGGGGGCTGTCTGGAAATGGGTTGATGGGGGTTAGGACTGGTAATGGGCTATGGGGGGGTTAGGACTGGTAATGGGCTTTGGGCTGATGGGGGCTGTCTGGAAATGGGGTGATGGGGGGTTAGGACTGGTAATGGGTTATAGGGGGGGCTTAAACTGAAAATGGGGTGATGGGGGTTTAGGACTGGAAGTGGGTTGATGGGGGGGCTAGGACTGGTATTGGGTTGGGGGGTTGCTAGGACTGGAAAGGGGCTGATGGGGGGCTAGGACTGGAACTGGGCTGATGCAGGGACTAGCAGGGAATGGATGCTGGGTGAGGCTGGAACTCGATGGGAGCTGATGTTGGGGGAGGATTAGAATGGGATGGGGCTGGGAGAGTAAAATGGAGAGGGGTAAAATATTTTGTGTGGGAGGGATAAAAAATCTACAATTGGCCGGGTATTGGGAGAGTAAGTGGGGATTGAGGATGGAGGGGTAAAATTTGAGTGGATGAAATAGGAATGAGGAAAGAGCAAAAGGAGAAAGATTAGTATGTTAAAGCGGATGTAGAGAGAGAATGGAAAAAAAAAACTAGAAGAGAGAAGAAAGGACAAATGGACAGCAGATGATGGAGAGTTAGCAGAAAACATGAAGAAACCAGAAGAAAGTGGCTGGAGCAATTGCAACTGTGTAACTGAGCTGAGGTATTCTGTTTATGTAATTCCTTTTTGACATTGCCACTTGTTCTCTTTCCCCAGTAGGTCATGTATTGTTATTCTCTGAAATGTATTGGTTTAATATTTGCAGTGTTGCCTTTTGATAGGTATGGTATGGTGCTTTGTGAGTCCTGGTAGTGCTGTTAGGATACGGCGGGTTTGCTATTGGTTCTAAATGGGCAGTGTTTGTAGTAGTTCCTAATGTGCCTGGCGGTTGGCACTGGATTATAGTAATGTAGAAATCTTTTAGTCTGTCTTTATCCATACACTCATTAAGAGACATGTTTACTAAAAGTTAGTGTATGTTAGCATTATGCAAATATTTATGCAAATTGACGTGCTGGCACTTTGAGGAAATTCTTTGGTTTTGTGCGGCAGTTTGGGCACTCGGGCTCAAAAAGGTTAGCCATCACTGTCCTAGACTATGCACCCCCACTGTACTCAGTTCCCACCCCATCCCCCAAACCCGCTTGACGTATCCTCCCACAGGATTCAATCCTGCCTAGATGCTCTGCCTTCAGCCTCCACCCCATCATATTTATCGACTGCCCTATTCATCCACACATCTACTCACACTCTTACATCCACTCTCTCACATACTTACTGTAAGCCCAAACTGTCCCACATACATTTGCATACACAAACAATAACCCATCCCCCAGCAAGATTCAATAAACTTACCTTCACCCAATTCTCTCCCTTTCCCAACACTTCAGCAATACCAAAAAACGTCCAACTCCCCATATTGTTTCATACGGTAAATGGTAGATATACAATACCATTATTAGCTAGATGGAATTAACTACTGCAATGATCTGATGTTGCATAAGTGAATCCTTAAAACATATCCAGTTGTATCTGCTGCAATACTCTGTCAGTGCATAAATGTAAATGTATCCAAGTTTTAACTGCCTGCAATGCTCTGATGATATGTAAGTTGTAATCCTGCTATAACGTATCCACTGTATTGCCGTAAGGTCCAAAGTAGACACACAAGACCAGAATTAGTTAGATGGACTCTCTGATTTAATGACCTAGTGGTGAATAAATAGCCCTCCAAATCCTGATTATACCTGCCAGATTACCAATGGTACACACCTGCTAGAACCTTTATATTGCCAGAAGGCCCCGAACCAAACTTAACTCACCTAACCCACCTACAGTTCAAATGGCACCCTCCCTACTAGCCTTCACTTGCTGCTACCTCCTCGCCAACCAATTCTACAGTACCCTTGCCCTCACCACCACCCACAACCCCATCCCAGTCCTTCACGGCCAAGGTAAGAGATGTTCTGGGGGCCCCCGCCAACCATCCATAGAAACCAAGCACAACCTACATCCACACTTACTATACATATCCCTTCATCATACCACGAAGGCCCAGGCAGAGAAGCACCAAAATCCCCGCAACCTCAGATGTGCCCTCATAAATGCATGCTCGGTCCGTAGGAAATGGCCAGCCATCTCTGACCTTATAATCAACCACGTTCTAGACATGCTACTAGTCACAGAATCATTGCTGTCTGACTCAGACTCAGTCCTCCTCAACCAGCTCATCCCTCCTGACTTCTCAATCCACTCATGCCACAGAACTAACCGCAGAGGCGGAGACGCCTTCATCCTAGCAAAGACGGAGCTCCAATTTCAGCTGCTCTCCTCCAATAGCACAACCGACCTGGAGTCAAACACCATAACCAACAAACACTCCACCATCAGCCTAATCTACAGATCCCCATCTTCCTCCCCGGATGACCTATTGACCATAATAGACCTTGCCTGCAACCCAAAGAACCCACGCATACCAAATTGGGTAATGGGCGACTTTAACGTGCCAGTTCTCCAAAGCACCCATTCCAAAGCCTTCCTCGAAGCACTCAACGAGTTGGGTTATAAACAGGTAATCAACGCCCCCACCCACACAAAAGGAAACATACTGGACCTGGTGTTTGCTCCAATACCGGCCATAAGCCCAAGCTACAACCTCAACATATCCATCACTCCAGTACCATGGTCCAACCACAGCCTAATCAAATTTCAGATGCCCATACATCAAGATTATAACTCCCCTTGCAAGACAGACGAGGCTCTCTCAGGACCCACAAGACGATTCCGGCTCTTTGATAAAGAAGAGATCAGCAAAAAAGTCCTACCAAACCTCAGCCTGGCATCACCCAACCTCGTTGAAATGATATCCACATGGAACAACAGCCTAGGCTCCGTCACACATCTACCTGCCTCAAACAAGCCACCAAAAAGAAGAAAAGCTGTGCAATGGTACTCCGCAGAAATACGAACTTCACTGCTCCACCTCAGGAAGCTCGAAAGACGATGGCGGCGCTCTCGATCCACAGATGATCTGGCAGCCTACAGCTCCCACTTAAAAGTACACCAAGAAGCAATCTCAAGAAAGATGAAAGAACATCACTCTGAACTCCTGCGACGATCCCCAAAAAAACCCCACGACCTCTTCAACATTGTAAAGACCCTGACGAAGGAACCTTCTCCCTCCCAACCAGGCCTGGTACACCCTCAGGAATTCGCAGATCACCTGCAGACCAAATCCAGCCAAACCAACACCACCATGATCCACACACCAGACCTCAAGCCACACCACCTAACACCATTGACAGCATTCACACCTCCTTCCGCAAGAAGCATGGAGGACATCATCGCATCTATCAACACCACCACAGCCCCCAATGACCTCTGCCCAGCATTCTGGATAAGATCGCTGCGCACGGAATTCAGCCCATTCCTAACCAAGATCATGGACTTATCTTTTTCAACAGGGGAGTTCCCACCAGCTCTAAAACAAACGTCCATCTGACCCCTTCTCAAAAACAACAAACTAGACCCCAAAAAGGTGGAATCCTATCGACCAATCTCCAGTATCCCCCTACTGGCCAAGATAATAGAGAAGGTCATACAATGCCAAATCCAACACCACATTGAGACCACTGCCCCACTCGAACCATGTCAGCACGGCTTCAGAGAATCACATGGCATTGAGACCCTCCTGACAACTCTAATCAGTACCTTAATCACAGGGATCGATAACATCAGAAAAGGATATGCGCTAATCTTCATGGACATTGCTGCCGCATTCGACTCAGTCAACCACGAGATGCTCCTGGCATGTCTCAAAGAGAAGGGAATCCACAGCTCAGCCTTGAGTTGGTGCAAGTCATACCTGACAGATAGATTGCAGCAGGTAAGAACAGGCTCTGGGACCTCCAAGCCTTTTCAACAAATGCAAGGGGTCCCCCTTGGTTCATCACTCTCGGCCCTCCTCTTCAATATATACATGCAGCCCATTTGCTGATCGGGGTAGAAGCACCCGAATGGGTGGAGGTGAAGCCCTCTCCCGATCGGCAGCTCCTGCCCAATCGGGGCAGTGGGAGGGACTCCAGGCCAATCACCTGCAGCGGCGGGAAATCCGCCGGCAAGTTGCCATTGCCCGCAGCTCCCCCTGATCGGGGTAGAAGCGCTCGAACGGGTGGAGGTGAAGCCCTCTCCCGATCAGCAGCTCCTGCCCAATCGAAGCAGTGGGAGGGACTCCAGGACACTCACCTGCAGCGGCGGGAAATCCGCCGGCAAGCTGTCCTTGCCCGCAGCTCTCCCTGATCGGGGTAGAAACGCCCGAACGGGTGGAGGTGAAGCCCTCTCCCGATCGGCAGCTCCTGCCCAATCAGGGCAGTGGGAGGGACTCCAGGACACTCAACTGAAGTGGCTGCACCTATGATTAAAGTGTATTACTTGCCTACAGAAAATAAAGTTCCTAGGGGTGCTGAGGTACCAGGCCTCCAGCAGGTAGATTCAATTACAGCCCGATTCTATAACATGCGCATCCGGCCTGCAGACCCATTTAAATTGAAAATAGGCCCCGTTTGAACCTAATTCCAGATCCGCAGGTCTAGATATGCCCATTGGTCCGGAATCGGGGAAATAGATGAGTCCGGTACGGCATGGGCAGAGCGCTATGCAGCCGGCCCATGCACACATCCAGTTTGTGGCCCATGCACAGTGCAGGTATGGGCCATGTGATATAATGGAGAAACATGTCCCCTTAACATTATGGGACACAGGCAAACATTTTAAATTTCCCTGTGCCCACCATATTCTGAAAAGTTGCAAGTTTCGGATACTGTTTGTCTTTGGGATGTACCCATTGATGCCATGCCTCCTCAGTAAAACGTGCATCTCCTAAGCTGCTCTTCACACTGACAGTAGTTTGCTGATGTAAACTAGACATAAATACCAAAGAGAAATGACTGCTGTTAAAACCTAGACCATATGCCAGTCCTCCTCAGGACCTAGAAAGAGCTAGGTAATCACAGTGCACCCTAATATGGTATAAGAGAATGGAAATATGAACATGTATGTCAGGACATACCTTGCATTAAATGGTACTTGACATTATAAGATGGACCCAGTGATCCCTGCCTTGGTCATCTCTACAAACACGCTTTAAACTGCTAAATATGGACCCTTACCAAATGCACAAAACCCTAAATTAACATTGTTGCTGAGCAACGAATGCATGCTCTTTTCATACCTCTGACTTATAAGTGCACTCATTTTGATGCTCCACACAACCATTCCTCTCTTATTTCTCCCTACATCCCTCTTTGGGAAATCCACTCTACTGGCAGATCGCTTCTACCTGTGCCCCTCTCTTCTACTGCCAACTCCTGACTTCACTCCTTTCACCTTGCTGCTCCGTATGCCTGGCACAAACTATCAGAGTCTATACGTCAGGCTTCTTCTATGGCCCTTCGCAAATCCAGGTTGAGCACTCACCTCTTCGTTGTCACTTTTGGATCTGATTTGCCTATGCTCTCTTGTGTTTCCTTACCATTCCCCCTAAATGTCCACAGCTGCTGTGTTGTCTGTTTTGACTAGATTATAAGTTTTGCTGAGCAGGGACCATCTTTTACGTGTGTCTGTGCAGTACTGCGTACACCTTGTAGCGCTATACAAATGATCAGTAGTAGTAGTAGTGGTAGTAGTAGAATCTTCTGGCTATGGCCTCTGATTCCCACCTATCTGGATACGGGCACTTCTCACAGCAGCTACACCTGTCCCATCATGCAATATGTTAGTCTATATATATCAGCTATCTGTGGGGCAACCCTATTTGCCTTCCTACAATCTGCTTTGTGGCACTGCTCCCCTGGTCAGGCCTGTGTGGGCATAGGGAGGGAAGATCCTTGTACCATCACAGCAAATAGCCAGCCTCCAGATATATCACCACTCTCACAACTCTCATAGATCCTGGACTGGGTAGGGTTGTAGGCCTCATGGAACAATCTGGAGAATATTGGCACAACATCAGTCTTATCTCCCAGAGGAAGGAAGGCACAATGGATATATGGCTGCCCTATCACACTGCCAACAATATATGATCTTATTAAAGTTTTTTTATGAAAAATAATCCAGTAGTAATCTGAATAGGTTCCCTATAGCTAAATGTCAAAACATATCCCTGTAAAAATAATAAGGGACCCTCAGAATAAGAGCATTCAGAAGTGCAAAAAGCACTAATACATGCTCAACAGCAACATCATTGGTCTTAAAAAATGTGCATTATAGGCATGTATTAGTGTTATTTTTACTGTTGAATTATCTTATTCTGAGGGTCCCTTATTATTGACAGGGTTATGTTTTGCCATTTAGCTATAGAGAAACTTCTCTGATTTTGTCTGCCCGATCACACTGGCACCTGGTGACGCTGCAGTCATCCATACGGTCCAGGTACTGGCCCAGCTTTCATGTCCCCCCTGAATTATAGATGAGCACACCATATCTGCCCATGCACCCCTCAAACCACATACACATACACTCTCACTTTCAGTCACAAAAGCATAATTCTGCCAAAAAGATGTCCTGAACCTATATATAACAGCTATAACATAACATAATAGCATGGGGTGCCAGGACTAAAAATATGATATCTGTTTCTTACCCAAACAAGAATCCTTTCCCTATTCATGCCCATACTATCCCTATAACAGTAGTCCCATTTTTCAGAACATGGGAATTGTTAGGGTCCCCTAGATTGGCTCCTTTAACACAAACAACACATTTCAGCATAGCCATAATACACTTTATTGCTCTTCTTAATATTTATGTAAAGGTGTTTATTAATGTTCCTATACCTTATAACATTCCCTCACCTCTGCTTTATGTTCCTTAAAAATGCATTTTATGTCTTTCCAGACTGCAGTCACACCAGTTCAAAACATAACTT
This sequence comes from Ichthyophis bannanicus, assembly GCA_033557465.1. Lineage (NCBI taxonomy): Eukaryota > Metazoa > Chordata > Amphibia > Gymnophiona > Ichthyophiidae > Ichthyophis > Ichthyophis bannanicus. The sequence continues at coordinate 1,706,502,123 of CM066032.1, forward strand.
GTCACAACCATTCTTCAATCTGGGATGCATTGCAGAGGAGAGCAGACTTTTTTCAAAATCCTGGCCTTAAACCACATTTCCCCAGGAATAACTTAGATTTCTGTGGGAAACACTGAAAACGTATAAGGGGCTTTCCTGAATATACTTTATATGTCTCTGCAGCTGACCACGCCCCTGTTCCATCCCTTCTAGCACATTCTGAGATCCCCATGCTAGCGCCATGGACGTGTATGATAGCAGTACTTCAAAATACAATTAGGGACATTTTTGGCACATAAACATCCCTGCTGCATGGTATGTACAAATCTCTTATTTGTTTTCTGGAATGACCTTCTTAATGTATCTGCAATTTTAGAAAATTCTGATCTTGACTCTATAACATCCTCTACTTTCTTTGCTACGTTTGCCTTAATTTCAGACTGTGACTGTTTTTTGAAAATGTTTTTCAGAAAAGGGAACATTTGGTGCAAGAGAACAGTGTTGGGGCCACTTGGCATTAGTGATTATAGCATGATCACAATTGATTTAATAAATGGAGGAAAGATGGCAAGGAAATCCACAGTGCTACCTTTTAACTTTCAAAAGGGAAACTATGATAAAATGAAGAAATTAGTTAAGAAAAAACTAAAAGGAGCAGCTGCAAAGGTTAAAGATTTACATCAAGCATGGATTTACATGAAGCATGGATTAAAAATATTATCTTAGAAGCCCAGAACAGATATATTCCACACTTTAAGAAAAGTAGAAAGAAGACAAAAAGTCAGCATAGTTTAAAGGTGAGAAGCTGTTGTAGCCAAAAAAGCATCTTTCAGGAAATGGAAAAAAGGAGCCAAATGACGAAAACGGGAAAAAACATAAGCACTGGCAAGTTAGATGCAAGGGATTGATAAGGCAGGCAAAGAGAGAATTTTAAAAGAAACTTGGCGTGGAAGCAAAAACACATAATAAAAACTTTTTCAAGTACATTTATAGCAAAGATACTGTGAGAGAGTCAGTTGGATCATTGGATGATAGAGGGGTAAAAGGGGCACTAAGGAAGGACAAGGCCCTAGTGGAGAGACTGAATGAATTCAGTCTTTACTGAAGAAGGTGCAAGGAAGTTACCCATGCCTGAAAAGACCCAGCAGACTGGATTATCAGCTACCAGGAATGAGCAACATGCAGGAGTTAATGTGCAGTGGGGATGGAGGTGCAATCCATAGGCTGTCCTCTTGCTCCTCTGGTTCGGACAGAGAAAGACCAAGGTTTTTCCTTTTTCTCCTGTCTGGCACACCCTTGCCCTAGGAATCACCCTACTTACCAGACATCCAGTTAGGGGCACTGGTGCATGGTTTTGCTTCTTCTGAGACAGTGAGTTCTTGCTTTGGGTTGTTATTTATGGCCAGGGGAAGGGAGAGTGCAGGAGAGCACATGGCCTGCAGTGTGCCTGGACTGCAGCAGGGAGCCAGGGGTCAAGCAGGAACCTGCAAGTCTATGCTCAATTCTGTGGCTAGGCAAGAGCAGAGAAGGCTGATAGGGTCAGCATCCACTCTCACTTACAGTGCTGTTTGCTGACACCAACGCCAACTCCCCCCAACCTCTGGTATTGCCACATGGTCCTGGAACCTTCTCAGTTGCAATTGAGGTCCTTGGGGGGGAGTTGGCCAGACATTGTGGTCTTCATCAAGGCTATGCATGGGGTAAGAGGTGACTCACTGTGGTCTGGTGAAAAGGGGCAATGTGAACATCCATCTGGTTTGTGGGGGCACTGGTGGTAGTACACAAATGCAATGCAATGTGTGCCTTTGAGTCAGTCCTGACTCCTGGCGACCCAGAGGCTCCTGGGTTTTCTTGGCAGTGTCACCGGAAGTAGATTGCCAGGCCTTTCTTCCGAGGCAATGGAGGGTTAAGTGACTTGCCCAAGGCCACAAGGAGTGCTAGTGGGAATTGAACCCTGGTTGCTTGGTTACCAAGTCAGTGCTCTAACCACTAGGCTACTCCTCCACTCCATAGGCTTGGGCTATTTAGTGGTGTAGATTTACTACCATATATATATATATATGTCCCATGAAACATTGCTTTAAAACTCATGTTGGGTTTCCTTTTCTCATGACTCCTTCCAATCCATCTCAATAGGAATCCTGGGTCTAGATGGAGAATAGGTAACCCAGTTGGGACCAGATGAGGGATTTGGATTTTGCAACTGTTTTAGAGGGAAAGCTGATGGCAGATAATGATTATTTGGTGACTTAAAGCTTGGAAAGAGTCAAGATCTTGGGTTTAATTGTTGATTTAAAAACAGAAAAACAGTTCTGTTTGCTTTAGAGGTTATAAATTAACTTAAAAACTGACATACTGGGTCAGATCAGGGTCCATCAAGCCCAGAATCATGTTTCCAATAGTGGCCAATCCAGGTCACAAGTACCTGGACAGTTCCTGAAGGCTACAGGTTCCACTATGCTTGTCTGGGGGTAAGCAGTGGATTTCCCAGGTCCTCTTTAATAATGGTTTCCCAAACCTTTATTTTTTAAATCCAGATACACTAACAGCTATTAATTTATAGGCCTCTATCATATCTCCCCTCAGCCTTCTCTTTTCCCAAGTTGAAAAGCCCTAACCATTTAAGCCTTTCCCCATAGGGGTATCCTTCCATCCCTTTTACCATTTTTGTGGCTCTTCTCTGTCCCATTTCTAATTCCACTATATCCTTTCTAAGATCTGGCGACCAGATGGACAACATTCAGGATGGCAGCAGAGCAGCAATATTGCCCCCACTATACTACCAGCAGCTGCACATGGAACTATCAGCAGCTACACATAGAACTCATGTAAGTCCCGGCATGCCTGTTCGGTCTGCAGAGCTAGCCACTCAGCTTACACATGTAGATCCACCAGTAGGGGAAGGCCTTTTAAGCTGCTGCCCCAATGACCCAGTGAAGGACATCGCTCCCTCGTACATCAGGCTTGAGAGCATGCATCTGTAGGTGTGGTCCTACCCTCACCATTACTGGGCACGCATTGTTATTGGATGGCTTTGCAGAAGGTTTCCCTGCCCCAACTTCCTTGCACACCATGCGCAACTCCTCTTTATTTTATTTATTTATTTATTTATTTACATTCTCTTATATACCACGCTATTCTGTATCAGTGCAGTTTACATTGAACAAACTGAAATTACATTGAACAGGGCATTATAACTTGGAGATAACTATTTTACAGGGAACATGGGCTATGGAGGGTTAAGTGGCTTGCCCAAGACCACAAGGAGCACCTGTGGGACTAGAAACCCCAGTCCTTCCGGCGCAAGGTTGCTGTCCTCTAGTGGGATTTGAACCCCCGACCTTCCAGCCTGAAGTACCTTGCCCCAACCACTAGGCCACTCCTCCACTCCCTCTTCCTTCCTTCCTTCAGCACCTTCAGGTGGCGTGGAAAAGAAAATCTCCAAGGAAAACATCTTGGGAAGGGTGGCAGGTCCCAACTGGAACTCCCCCTTCCTGGGTCTGGTGTTGTCCCCATGGGGAATAGGACAAAGAAAGAGCCAGGCAAATTTTGTTTGATACACAACCTGTTCTGTCCTGTGGGCAAGTCGGTTGATGACCATATCGATCCTTCTTTGTGTTCTGTGAGATATGCATCTATGGACATGGCCATAGCAACCATTCAGAATTTGGGCCACAGGCAAAACTGGCTAAGGCAGAGATAGGGTCAGCATTTTGACTGCTCCCGGTGCATCCAGAGTCTTTTTAATCTACTCGTTTTTCACCTCCGAGGGCAAAGACTACTATGACAAATATACGTATGTCCATGGGCTGCTCAATTCCTGTGCATATTTTGAGCAGTTCAGTTCATTCCTGCTTTGGCCAGTCAAAGAAATATTTGGATCAAGATCAAAAATTGCCGGTGCTTACCCCTCCCAAAATAACAAAACAAGTGTCTATTTTCTTTTGTCGGATGAAGCCAGGGGAAGCTAGAACTATACTCTAACCACTCCAGATGGCAGCATCCATTTTATTAAAGGTTTTTCATCAAAATATCATAAAGGTAACTTAGCTTAATCACCATAGATGCTCCTCCGAACTGCAGCACAACACAATCAGTGATTATGGCACGACGTGCACGTTTCGGGAACAAATCCCTGTATCAAGTGCATTCCATTTAAATTCGTGCTAACCGCCAAATGTTGCCGAGTTTCCCAACTCGATTTTATTTCCAGAAGAGATCTTATAAATGGCTACATCAGCCATCACTCACAATACTAAACCAATCAGATAGTGGGATCACCCCACCGTTACAGGGGAACCCCACCTCGTCATGGAAGATGTCAAGAAAGGCTTGCCCAATCGATTTCTTTATTGAGCCTGCTGGGGGCAACCGTGTTAAAATCCAATTCTGTTCCCGACGTTGTAATGCAGCAACACGATCACCCCTTTGAGGATCAGGGGGGATGTGATCAAGAATGGTCCAATGAAATTGTGAAAAATCATGATCCTGCTGGAGGCAATGATCCACCAACGGGGCAGATGTCACCATATTCCGCAATCGCGATGCATGTTCACCCAGATGGGTCCTCAACACCCGAGATGTCCACCCCATGTACAGAAGGGAACACGGACACTGCAGAACGTACACCACAAAAGACGACCCACAATTAGTATTCCACCTACGGTAAAACATACGACCCGTGACTGGGTGTTTCCACTCATGACCCGTCATTGTCGAGGCACAGTACATACATGCCCCGCAACTAGCATGTCCAAGACTCTGTACAGGCGGTGAAGGGGACCAATCAGATAAAGGAGTAAATCGGACCACCAAATCACCAATATTAGAGCCACAAGAGAAAGCTATGCGCAATGGTTTAGCAAAGCACGAATGCAGTCCCAATACATGCCAATGCTTTTGTAACACTTTTACTACCTCCGTACTTAGTGGAATAGGGTAACACACCGACTATGGCCTCCGAAGATCCTTCATTAGAGCCCTCCCCCAGAGCATCAGTCATTAGCCATTCACGATGTATATGAGAGGCTTCTGTAAGTGGGGCAGACATCTCGGGTGTTGAGGACCCGTCTGAGTGAACATGCATCGCGAGTGCGGAATATGGTGACATCTGCCCCGTTGGTGGATCATTGCCTCCAGCAGGATCATGATTTTTCACAATTTAAAATTAATTTAACTGCCCTAGACACTATAGCCCTAATTCTAGAAAGCGGCTTGCAATCTGCCTAAATGCTATTCCCCCACCGGCTCTCCCCATATGTCCTGTGTTTCAGGATGGGGAGAGCCAGCAGGGGTGGAGCGTAGGTGAAGTGGGGGCAGGATGCCTGGCATCATGTACAGGGCAGCACATGCCGGGCCTGCTGGGCTGTACTGCTTATACCACCTCTTGGCCTTTGTTGATGATATCCTAAAGCTTCTTGTAAATGCTGAGTGCTTTCTACAAGAGACATTAGCAAAGTCTGAATGTTTCAGAGTGATGTCAGGTCTCAAATTAAATCTGACAAAATTGGTGCCTTTCCCAAGTACAAAAGAGATGAAAAATGTGTGGGGCTTGGATTTACCTTTCTACTGAGTGGTTGATTCTATTAAATATTTGGGCCTGGTTATTTCATAGAACTTAAGAGCAGTGTGTCAGTGGAGGAGTAGCCTAATGTTTTGAATACTAGCTTGGTAACCAAAGAACCAGGGTTTGATTCCCACTAGCACTCCTTGTGGTCTTGGACAAGTTACTTAACTCTCCATTACTTCAGAAGCAAGACCTGGTAATCTACTTTCAATCATACTACTTCTCCTGGTCATTTGTATAGTGCTACAAGAAATATGCAGTGTTGTACAGACACATATAAAAGACAATCCCTGCTTATCAGTGTTTACAATCTAGTCAAGACAGACTACACAACAGCTGAGGACAAGGATATATCTAGGGGAATTGTAATGAAGCACATAAGAGACTAAGCAGGTCTTGAAGAGGTAAGTTTTCAGCCTGGATTTGAAAAGGGCCAGAGATTTATTTATTTATTTATTTATTTTATTTATTTATCTATTTCTTCTATACCGCCCCTTCCAGAGATCAGGGGCGGTTTACATGGAACAATTTAACAGTTTTGTATACGTTCGTATAACAGTACATTGAACAAGCCTGGCATACAGATTCAGGTAGTTTGTTCCAGATATAAGGAGCAGCAAGGTGGATGGATTGAAATCTGGAGTTAGCAGTAGAAGAGAAGGGCACAGATAGAAGGGATCTGCCAGAAAAACAGAGTTCCTGAGGAGGGCTGTAGAGAGAGATAAGAGAGGAAAGACAGCGAGGAGCTGCAGAATGAGTGCAGTAGGAGAAGTTTGAATTAGATATGGAAACGGATAGGGAGCCAATGAAGCGATTTGAGAAAAGGGATTATATGAACATATCAAGGCTGGTGGAAGATTAGCCATGCAGCTGCCAAGAAAACCCAGGAGGTGTGAGTTGCCAGGAGTCAGCCTTGACTCAAAGGCACACTTTGCATTGTATTTTCCAAGGGATATGTAGAGATTAAATATTGAACCATTACTTGAGATACTCTGATGGGAGTGATATTTTTATATCAAATTATTCTGGTCCTAAATGGTTATATGTTTTTCAGATGCTACCTCTCATTTAATAACATAAAGATGATAAGCATTTACTGCAATTGTTGAACACTTATTTATGGAAGAGAAATAGGTCATCGATTCCCATTGGCGTTTTAATAGACCACAACATCAAGTACAATCTGGCTTCTGGTATGCGACATTTAAGAGACTGGTTTTTGGACACTAATCTTTTCTCTGCAATAGAGGTGGAAATTGAGGATCTGGGTAAAATACATCCTAGTCACTTGTCAATGCTTCTGCAATACAACTATCTGCAGTTATTAAAAACCATGGCTTATATAAGTATTTTAGGGGAATGTGGCGGTACCTATATTTTAAACTTAATTCTTGTTTGACTTCCCTATTGCTTAGCTAAATGTGAGAAATGTGTTTTGGGTAAACTATCTACTGGGGCACTAATGTATGTTAACCAATTGGCTGTTACCAGATGCACTATTTTTAATTCAGTGACTTATTCCATTACCCACATAATGGCTCTAGAAAAACTGGATATTAAGCAGGAATTACCAACACAGTTTTTTCTGGTTTGTGGCTCTCTTGGATTTGCTGCATTAATATTGTGAAGAAGGATCTTCTTCCTCACTTACTTTACCTTTTCTTGGAGATCGTTTTGAATCTGTGAGAACACTGGGACATAGTTAAGGTGATACAGGAACTGATTAGGAATTCATGCCCAAGGTATCAAAGGCCCATAGTTGCCCACTTAGTTGCACACTCACACCACCTTATATTCGATGACAAATCAACCAGAAGCCAGCTGCTAGGGCCCACCAAAAAAGATCTTTGACTGGTCATATTAACTCAGTAACTGGACAGGTCCCTCTATTCAGTCAGGTCCTTCAACAAAGGTTCAGCCGAACACTTCAGGTTCATTAAGAGAATATGAACCACGTTTAAAGATAACATGCCAAAATCCCACCAACCTCAAAACCCAAGATTCCCACGTCTTCTTGTTGGTGAGTAGCTATAAGCTCTGCCCCCTTTTCTTATGTCGCCCACCCATCTGATTATGAAATGCTGCACTCCTGAGTTTCAACCTGCTTGCCTGTAAATCTCTAAACTGTGTAAATGCCGCTGAACGGGATATTCAGCTGCTGCTGCTGAATATCCCTAATTAATGGCACTACATGCCCCGATGCTAACCATTTCGCATCGGGGCATGTTGTAGGCATTTTGGGGTGTTCTGGGGCAGCACTAGTCACTAACCGGGCAGCACCAATATTGTACCGCTGCCTGGTTAGCACCCCTGGGTAAAAGATAAGTGCAGCAAAAGCTGGTCTGTCTTTACCTGTTGGAGCTAACTGAGTAGCAGCTCAATATCATTGCTGCCAGGTTAGCACCTGTGGGTGGTGCAGTGACCCTGTATATTCAATACTGGGGCTGCATATTTATTTAACAGGGATTTTTATACCACTTTATCATTTCAGTCAAAGCAGTTTACATTGTAACTTAAACTTGGTCATGTACTTTTAATAGGGACATTGATAACTTGGATTTTTCTGAGGCAAGGGAGGATTAAGTGACTTGCCCAAAGCCACAAGGAGTGCTAGTGGGAATTGAATGCCGTTTTTTTGGCTTCTGAAGCTAGTGTGCTAATATTATTTATTTAACAAATTTATTTATTTTTTATTTAAGTTTCTTTTATACCGCTTTATCATTTCAATCAAAGTGGTTTACATTGCAATTTAAACTTGGTAAACGTACATTAAACAGGGACATTGATAAACATTAGGCTACACCTCCACTCCGCTCTGTATGATGCTGGCATTGAATATTTGGGATTAAAGTTTGACGGCAACAGCAATGCATCATAGTAACGCATAGCCATCTCAAAAGCCATCTCAAATTGAGCCCATTATTATTTGTGGGGTTCACTGTAATTTTAACAGCAGCTTTTTTAGGCAGCTGTGTTTATCTGCTGTTCCCTTTGGAACTAAATTAAGAATAATATTGGCCTCCAGCATTTCAGCCAGGAGACCCCGAGCTTCTGAAACCTGCTCAAAATCCTACAGTGGCTATCCTGAGAACAGGTTTCTCAGCAAACTGTTTCTAAAAGTCATCCAAGAAACCATCCACTGCCGAACAGTTCCCACAAGTCAAAAGCTTACATGGGTGAGACAACTCGCCGGCAGTTACCTCGCTGACAAACAATTGCTGCTGATCCTTGGTGCAGGGAAGGTTTTTACAAAGATCTGCAAAGCATGTGTCTTTTATTAAAATACATTTTAAGAGAAGCAATGATGACAAGGAGTGAAAAGCGAGTTAGGAGCAACTCTGAGGAATTATTTTCACCTCATAACTTCCAGCTGAGACACTTTCCCCTTCTTTCGTTAAAAAGTTTTTAGATCATATTTAGAAGACACCAACAGAAAAGAAGAGGGTGAATTTTGTACCTTGATGGACTTATGAGTTCAGAGCAGAGGGAAGGGCAGAAGATGATCTTACAGAAAGATATACCTATTTCTGATTTTCAATTAACAGACAATGGGAGTAATATTAGAAGCTCTGTTTGGGATTTGGACCCCAGAAAATGGGTACACAGATAGCCAAAGCACAGAAATGTCCCTAGAGCCACTTTACAATATGGTTCTAGAGACGTCCCTGGTATGGGGATGTCTAGATAGCGCATGGGCATGATGGGGGCATGTTTGGGGCATTCCCAAGATTATAGACTTGCACGCCTGGTTTCAAAATAGCCGGCACGCCCCCATCCCTGTCCAACTCTAAACCTGCTCCAGGCTATGAACAGCCGCCGCCCCCCCATCCCTGTCCAACTCTAAACCTGCTCCAGGCTACGAACAGCCACCGCCCCCCGTCCCTGTCCATCTCTAAACCTGCTCCAGGCTACGAACAGCCACCTCCCCCCGTCCCTGTCCAACTCTAAACCTGCTCCAGGCTACGAACAGCCGCCGCCCGCCGTCCCTGTCCAACTCTAAACCTGCTCCAGGCTACGAACAGCCGCCGTCCCCCGTCCCTGTCCAACTCTAAACCTGCTCCAGGCGACAAACAGCCGCCGCCCCCGTCCCTGTCCAACTCTAAACCTGCTCCAGGCTACGAACAGCCGCCGCCCCGTCCCTGTCCAACTCTAAACCTGCTCCAGGCTACGAACAGCCGCCGCCCCCGTCCCTGTCCAACTCTAAACCTGCTCCAGGCTACGAACAGCCACCGCCCCCCGTCCCTGTCCATCTCTAAACCTGCTCCAGGCTACGAACAGCCACCGCCCCCCGTCCCTGTCCAACTCTAAACCTGCTCCAGGCTACGAACAGCCGCCCCCCCCCGTCCCTGTCCAACTCTAAACCTGCTCCAGGCTACGAACAGCCGCCGTCCCCCATCCCTGTCCAACTCTAAACCTGCTCCAGGCTACGAACAGCCGCCGCCCCCGTCCCTGTCCAACTCTAAACCTGCTCCAGGCTACGAACAGCCGCCGCCCCCGTCCTTGTCCAACTCTAAACCTGCTCCAGGCTACGAACAGCCGCCGCCCCGTCCCTGTCCAACTCTAAACCTGCTCCAGGCTACGAACAGCCGCCGCCCCGTCCCTGTCCAACTCTAAACCTGCTCCAGGCTACGAACAGCCGCCGCCCCCGGAGTTGCAATAATCGATGAGAGGAGTGATGGAGGCTTGACAGACTGTGCGGAAGCTATCATGGGGTAGTAGAGGGCGTAGGTTGCAAAGAGTTCTGATTTTATAAATCAGAATTCTTCGCATGATTAAAACCAGTCCTAGACTGTGTCTTCTAATGAAGAATCCACTTTATTATTAATAATAATAATAAGATACTAATGTCCCTCAAGATAAAGCTCTTATTTCTACTTATCCAAGCAAAATAACATGGCAACCAGGGGCAGCTCAAGGCAATCTGCTGCCTGAGGGTTAAGATGAGCTGGTACCCCCGCACTCCAGGTACCAGGACTGGTGCATGGATACTGGGTACCCTAGGTATAATTCTAGCTTTGCACCCCCCTCCACCCAACATTTTGATAATTAATTTCAAAAGTCACAATCATCCCAACACCAATCCGCCCTCAACAATATTATAAACAGGCATAACTGGGCAACATACTTTTAAATATTAGACTTTGCTTTGTATGCATGTGAGGGCCCATTCTCCCTGCAGGTAAAATTATCTTCTATTGGCTCTTTGAGTTGCTGGGATTGTCAGGATCTTTGATTTCACTGCTGCAGCTATTTATTGCTTCTCAGACGTTGCCGCCCTAATGACTGCCTAGTCTTTCCTAATGGTTGGACTGGCCCTTCTAAGCACCCAAAATTGAGGGGACTTCTCAGAGCTCTAGTCTAGGAGTATAGGGGTCCCCTCACTCAGAGCACCAGACAGGACGTTGCCCCAAGAAAAAAGAAACCAACATATCCCCGGGCTAAATATCTAAAAAAAAGCCTACTTGGCAATGCTTTGTTTATACAACAAAAATTGCAGTGGTTGATGTAGTCTGAAATCTAATATAAAACATACCATCATCTAACACTGTGCACTGGAATAGCACGGTATAAAATTTTCATATTTTTATATATTCTGCAAAAAACAAGGGAGATGCTCAAGGTGCTGACACACCAATGAACAAAGACAGAAAGTGAGAACCACAGTGCAGTTTATAACACCAGCATTAAATTATTATAACTCATTTTATTTAGGTATTGTAAAATGTGCTATGAGTCTCTGTCTTTGCAGTGGGCCCTAGAACATCCATATCCCCATTTAGAAACATGAACAAGTCGGATTACCACAGTACAGATCGCTAAACCCCTGACCTCAGTCGCAAGTACAGAACACAGACACATCCTTATCACGTACAGAATAAGTGACCATAAACTAAAAATAGAAATATGTAAGCAAAAATTAAGCCAAAATCCCAAAAAGCCAGATGGCACTTATTACAGAGATGTAGATGCCCTTGCACTATGCATAATATAAAGATAGCAATTACTAATTAGCAAAACTCCATGTAACTCTTGAATCAACAATGTAACAACTGAAAGAGTTACTAAATGAATCAAATCAAGACTAGGGAGAGCGGGGGGGGGGGCGGGGGGGAGCCTGGTATCTGGTCAAGATGGACATGTAAGAGTGGTTCTCCGGAGGGCAAAGACAAGAATCCTGTTTTCCTGCAATATTTGATCAAATAGTTCCTACCTACTTGGTTGCCACTCGATCCCGGATATGTCAGGTTGCAAGCAGACGCGGCTGGATTTCCAACTCTCAAAATGCTAGTGCAAAGAGAACCAAGACGGAACCTCTCTCAACCTCACAAGATGGTGATTATCCGAGATGGCCCCGAGACCTCACAGGAGATCTTGGCTGAGATTCGGGCAGTCAAAGAAATGGTCAAAGCTAATGGAGAATCGCTAAGTGCAATGAAGGAAGATATAAACGCTTTGATATCTTCATTAGAGTCAAATACGGCTCATTTGGAGAAGGTAGAGAAGGTGGTGGTGTCACATGGGGAGAGGCTTGAGGCCATTGAGTAGCAGGCCAAGTTGATTCGCTCACTGCAAAGAGAGGTGGAAGATGGCAATAATCGCTCGTGGTGAAACAACATAAGGCTACTGGGAGTGCCTGAAGGAGCAGAGGGGCATGACTTGATATCCTTCCTGCAGGCTATGATTCCAGGTGTGTTGAAGCTACATTTCACTATGCCGTTCGAGATTGAGCGTGCCCATAGAGTGACTATGCAGTCCGGGGCCATGAACAAGCGTCCACGCCCAATTATCCTGAAAGTCTTACGTTTTCAGCAAGTGTTGCAAATAATGGGAGCAACCAGAGCACTCAAAGCTTTGGAACATCAGGGGCATAAACTCCTGTTCTTCCCGGACTTCGTGAAGGTGATGGTGGATTGGAGAAAGAGCTTTTGGCGCTGCATCCATGCTTTGTACAACTGAAGGCACGTTTTGGACTGCTATATCCGGTCCGCATGAAAGTCACGTTGCATAACCAGACCAAGACTGATGATTCTGGTGATTTATGTGCATTTTTGGAGGATAAGGAGTCAGCGGTGATGCAGTGAAGGACATATTGTAACTTTTATTTGCCACAGTTTTATGGCACTTGTTATTAGGCATTCAACTAGTCTGAGGTCGTGAGAAGGAGAGTTATCCACGCAGAAGCGGCATATAAGCATGTTACACTGCTATTTTCTGGGACATTTATTCTGTCTCATTTATAAGACATTATTTTTACTTTTAAGATGGGAGGTGGGCAAGATGTGATATTCAGAGTATTGCAGGAATGTGGGAGTGTTGGGTCACTGAGCCCTCTGTGTCTGTCTTGTCCTAGTGAGCTCACCCGTTATGTTTTGTGTGTTTTATAGCGCCCCTGGTTTTAGATGGCTTTGGGAAATGTTTTCTGGGGGGGGGGGGGGTTAGAGTTGGGTGTTTCACTGTGTTTGATCATATGACGGGGTCTTTGCTCGTTTCTTTGGGCTATAGATGCAGCCATTCTTTAAAGGCGCTTAAGAAGTTGTTCTATAATGTTAAACAAAAGGCTACAACACTGAACTGTTTCTGTAACTTATGAATGCTTCTTTGAAGGTATATTCAGTAATTGTTTCTTTGGGATTGGGTACCTGAATGTTAAGGGCATTAATATTTGCTACCAAGAGAAGTGTTCTCTTCTGTATGGTAGGATAGAAAATGTTGACATCTCATTGCTGCAAGAGACATACTTGAATGAAATGGGGTTATTGAAATTCAGCACGCGGTCCCTATTTCAAAGGGATTTCTGCTGCCCATTACAAGAGTAGGGGATGGTAATTTCAGGATGGAAAATTTCTCCCCCCCCCCCCCCCCAGGTTTTGCCTTGTTTTTCCCTATCTTCTAAGGGTATTGCTCAAGATTTAGTGAGTTTGTTATCCATGTGGATCACAACTAGGTTCATGCTACAATCTCATTCACCCTCTTTGACTTAACGAGCTCTAATTATACACAGTTATGTGGTCGTCGGTCTGTTTCTTGGTGGGATCGTCTTGAGGATATACATAAGTATATCTATCACTTATAAAGTGAATTGTATAATAGGAATACTACCAGTGTTCCTTCAAGTAAAACACATTGTTAATATTCATATAACTTTAGCTCAGCTTTCAGGGAGAAATAACCACCTAGATTTGCAACGCTTGGGTTTTAATAGGAGGGAGGGGGGGGGGGGAGTTTCCCTGATTGTCTGGCTATATTATGGCTTTTGTCAAAACAAGGTTCACGATGGGTGGAGGGGGGTTCAATATGTAGATCAGAATAAGTGTTAGTCTCATCAAGGAGATGTCAACAACTTGGGATATGTGATGTAGTACTGACCTAACATTCAGTTGCCCTGGACTTAAACGTAGAATCATATTGGGTGGTGCTGGGACTCAGGGCCACTCTCTCCTGATTTGGGATCATTTTTCAATCAACAAATTGGCATCTCGTCCTTATAAAGGGACTGTCAGTTTGAATTAGCTCCATGTTGGGGAGAGGCCCTTTCCCGTTATTCCTAACTGGAAACATACTACTTCGTTTGGTAGATATTCATGGTGGCGCATTTGTGCCTACGTTCTCTGTAGTGGAGTTCTGGCTCTTTTATAGCCCTTGCAAGCCTTTAGGCTTGCAGAAGTTCTGTGTTGTTTTTTTCTCTCGTTTGGCTACTGATGATCGTAGGATAATGGGACGAACAGGATGGGGTGGGCTGTGTTTTGTCTTTGAATATCTTGTGTCACCAAGACGAATTGTGTATTTTAATTCTGTTGTAATCGGAGAAAGGGTTCTGTTTTTTTTCTCTTTTGTTTGCATTTTGTTGGAAAATATAAATAAAGAAATAAAAAAAAGACTACGGAGAGCAAACAATGAGACTATTGCTAACAAAGCCTCATTTAATTAGTTTAGACCACATTTATATGGTCAAAACTCTGCATGAGCAATATCTATTGATGTTGAAAAGGCCTCAGATATGGGGCAAAACATAGCTTGATAAACAGGCACACTTAGCCTGCTCACCTCAAGCTCTTGATAAAAAGCCTTTGGTACTTTCTTTCATTGGCCAACTAACATGCTTATCAGTTTTTTAAATGCATTTAAAAGTATTGAAAACACTTAACTTCAATGCGCTAACGCCATAAAGTGCTCAGCAGATAGGCATGGGGGGGGGGGGGGTAAACAGATGTCGACTTGAGTTTTGCTAGTCTAGTGTCTGCCCTTCATCCCCTTATACAACCCTACCCCATATCCAGTGTCTGCCCTCTGCTCTCCAACCCCATGTCCTGTGTCAGGCTTTGCCCTCCTAACCTATCTCTAGCATCGGCCTTCTGCCCCCTAATCTCTATCTACCATCTGCCATCCACCTCATCCCATGTCAAACATCTGTCTCTGCCCTCCTACCTTGTGTCCATCATCTCTTGTCTCATTATTCCCCCGGGACATACTGCTGCAGCCACTGCAACATCTCTCAGCATCTGCATTAACGGCAGCAATTAAAGCACAAAAAGCATGGAAGTTTTTGCATGAGAGGGGGACAGAACTAGGAGGGCCTCCACAGCATGCAGGAATTGGAAAGACTGCCTGCACTTTTCTTCTTTTTTTTTTTGCCTGCTGCATGCTGCTGCCACCGCAGACCTGATGAGAAGTGACGATGGCTGGGGGACAGGCTTGCTGACCTTTCTGTTTTTGTTTTTAAAGGCAGTGTGAGGCAGTGCCAAGGGGATGTTTGAGGGACACTTTTTGCCGCTCCCAAAAATTTGCCACTTTAAGCGGTTACTTCACCCTGCCGAATGACAGAGCCACCCCTGATTGAAACTACAAATCTCTGATCTAAATGCCAAAAATAATTCCCAGTGGATAAACATGATTACCCCTTCTATCTCTCATTTCAAGCCCTAACCAAAACAAAACACTTTGAGGTAGCTTATGCATGCCTCAAAAACAATTCAAAAACCCATGGGGAAATGTCTTAAAAATATGCATGTATGTTTTTTGCAACATGAGAAATGCACAGATAGGACCCAATATTCAGCAGTGGCAGCTAGCCATTGCCGCTGACCTTTTAACCCAGATATTCAATGCCAGGGCCATATCTGGGCTCCGTCATCGAATATCCAGGTTGCCCAAATTGCAGTGAAGCTAGCCAGGCAGCAGCGATATTCATCCGCTGCCTGATAAGCTTCTGTGGCGAAAATTAGGCCAGTTTTTACTATGCCTGACTTTTGCCACATGTCACTAACCAGGCAACAGCTCAATATCACTGCTTCCCGGCAATGGGTGCCACCCTGGAACACCCCCAGCATGCCATGATGCTAACCAGTTAGCATTGGGGCATGCAGCAGCCACACCTGCGGTTATTCACAGCAATAACAGGATTAGTGCCGGTGAATATTCCACTGAGTGGCATTTACATTGTTTGCAAGTCATTTACATTTGTGGATGATATACATGTAACTCCTGCTATTTACACATGGATACACCTTGCAAAACTTCTAAAATATCCTTCCTTAATTCAACAGCTAATTTAAAATATTAAATACTTTAGAACTGAGGTAGAACTTTGCACAAATAATCTCCTTTAAATATTACATTAATAAGAGAACTGGAGCATATAATCATTTTTTTGGCTTGTGTCGTAAAAATTTTGCTACACTCAAAACTGACTACAAGAGGAGAGAGGTCCAATAAAATAAGGTTTTTTAAATCATGAAAAATGCCAGGATTATAGAGACAGAAACCCTGATGTCGAAGGCTTGTCATTCAAAATTTTCCATTTCATGAGGTGACCTAGGTCTCATGCAAACTGCATAATTGCCATTCATCAGGCTATTCAGTGGTACTAACCCAGTTAGTGCCATTGGATATGTCCCACTAATCATGGAAAGCACCGTAGCACTATCTGGATAGAGTGCCAGCGTATTTCATTGACAGAGCAGGGGTGGCACCGGCTGCTATGTGGTTAGCGGCAATTTTCAGTCTCTAAACCGCATAAAGGCGGGACAGGTGAAAGGCTGAATATTGATGCTAAGCATATTGCAAAATATCAATCCGGTCAAACCGGATATTCAGCATCAATCACCGGATGTGCACCAGTGCTGAATAGCCAGTTTTAATTTAAAGCAGTGGCAAACAGCCATTTTGACAGCTCTTGTCATCACCATTGAATATGCCTTCATACTTTCCATTGCTAGTTAGAGTGAAATGGGCACAGTATTATGAACATATGAACTTGAATTGGAATGTTACAAGATGATCAAGGTTCTACGTTGAATTATGCTGAGAAGATCAAGAAAAGGTGGAAAGAATATATAGAGTTTTTATATGATAAAGATCAAGTGGACCAACAGCCATTTCAACCTGTACCTTATGATCCGGAACCACTGGTGATGAAAGAAGAAGTTGAAGCAGCATTGAAAGCCTTATGAAAGAAAAAAGCACCAGGCATTGATGACATTCCCATAGAAGTATTACAGCAATCTGATGCAGCTGTCACCGTACTTACAAGGCTCTGCCAAGAAATTTGGAAGACAACATCATGGCCAACTGACTGGAAAAGATTTGTGTTTATACCAATACTAAAGAAAGGTGATCTGACTGTGGAAATTATCGCACAATCACTCTATCGCACATGCCAGCAAGATTCTACTGAAGATTATTCAAAAGAGACTACAACCATGCCTTGAACAAGAACTACCTGAAGTGCAAGCAGGGTTCAGGAAAGGGCAAGGAACGTGAGACATCATTGCAGATGTGAGATGGATTCTTGAAAAGACTAAAGAATACCAAAAGGATATCTATTTGTGCTTTATCGACTATAGCAAGGCATTTGACTGTGTAAACCATGAGAAACTCTGGGCCACATTAAGAAGCATGGGTATACCAGAACACCTGATCATTCTCTTGCACAATCTGTACATTGATCAAGAAGCAACAGTTTGAATGGAACAAAGAGAAACAGAATGGCTTAAAATAAGCAAAGGTGTAAGACAAGGCTACATACTTTCCCCCTACCCGTTAAATTAATATGCAGAACAAATCATCAGAGAAGCAGATGTGTGAAGATTGGTGGAAGACAAATCAGCAACCTTCGCTATGCTGATGATACCACATTACTGGCTGAAAGTGAAGAAGATCTGAAACATTGGCTTCTCATGATCAAAGAACATAGTCTCAAAATGGGCCTGCACCTTAATGTAAAGAAGACAAAGATTATGGCAACTGGCATAATCAACAGGTTCATCGTTGAAGGAGAAGAAATTGAAATTATGAACAACTTTAACCTACTTGGATCAACTATCAATAAATAAGCAACAAGCAGTCAAGAAATCCGACGACGCATTGCCCTTGGCAGAATGGTTATGAAAGACCTAGACAAGATTCTCAAGAGTGGAGATGTTTCTCTCCATACAAAGATTTGACTTGTTCAAGCCATGGTATTTTCAATAACATCATATGGATGTGAAAGCTGGACAGTGAAAAAGATAGACAGAAAGAAAATTGATGCCTTTGAATTATGGTGCTGGCGGCGAATACTGTGTATACCATGGACTGCCCAAAGAACAAACCAATCGGTACTAGAGGAGATCAAACCTAAGCTTTCTTTAGAAACTCAGATGACAAGACTTCGACTTTCATACTTTGAACACATCATGCGAAGAGAGAGATCATTAGAGAAAGACATCATGCTTTGCAAGATAGAAGGTCACGCAAGAGAGGAAGGCCAGCAATTAGATCGATCGATACAATAACAGAAGCTACAGGTACCAGTCTGTCAACAATCAGCTGCCTGACTGAAGACCGAACACAATTTAGGACAGCTATCCAGAGGTTCGCCATGAGTCGACTCCGACTCGACGGCACTTAACAGCAACAACATTATGAACATAAGATTTGCTATAATGGATCAGACCAATGGCCCATCAAGCCCAGTATTGTGTTTTCAAAAGTGGCCAATTCAAGTCAAAAGTATATGATGGAATCCCAAAAGGCAGACATATTACATGCTGTTTATCCTGGACTGTTTAGATAAACATTTGTTTATTTATTTATTTTATTTATTTATTCATTTTTTATACCACTTTGTCCTTCACTCAGAGTGGTTTACATTAACTTGAACATTATACATAGAACAGTTGAACAGTAACTAATATTGTACAAAGAACAATTGAAGATTATGCAAGGTAAAGGGTAAATGGTAGTGTAAAAAACTATGTACAGGGTCATGGGAGTAAGACATAACTATATACAATTTATTGCATCATGTTTAATGTTTACCAGTTCATAGCTATAGGTTGTACTATGTGACTTAGATCATGTCATTGTCCGGGTGGTTAGGTAATATGTCCGAGGTGATTTGTGTAGAGAAGTGTGTTTAGTTTCTTTCTAAAGTCCTTAATGTCTGAATTTGCACGCATGTCATCTGGGAGGGAGTTCCAAAGTGATGGAGCGTAGAATGATATTGCTCTTCCAGAAGTGGTTTGTATGGCCTTTTGGGTTCCAAGGGTGGGATAATGATATTCTTGTTGTTATCATTATCCCACCCTTAGATGCCAAAAGACCATACAAACCACTTCTGGAAGAGCAATATCATTCTTGCTCCATCACGTTGTATCTTTTGTTATAGTGTCTTGTAGGATATATGCTGATAGTTGGTGAATGATCTTGAACATGATTAGTGTTGATTTGTATCGGATGTGGGAATGTATTGGGAGCCAGTGTAATTGATTAAGTATTTGTGTGATGTGTCCATATCTGTTTGTTCCTGTGATTAGATGAGCTGCAGTGTTTTGCACTAGTTGAAGTGGTAAGATGGTTTGCTTTGGGCGTCCCTGGTAGAATGAATTGCAATAGTCGAGCGTTGGGGTGATGATTGCCTGACAGATGGTGTGAAAGTGATCAGGGTCTAGAATTGGTTTAAGTCTTCTTATTATCTTCATCTTATAGTAGGCATTTGCAGTGGTTTTTGCAATGTGGGGTTGCATGGTGAGGTTTTGGTCTCCCAGGTATTTAATTTCTTTTTTGACTGCTATTTGCTTTTGCAGTATTGTGATTGTTTGTAGTGGAGTAAATGATGTGTCCCTGGTGATGAAGAGTGCCTATCTTTTATGGATAGGTTGCTGTTATTGAGCCATTTGATCATGTCTTCTACACATGCTGTTATGGTTGAGAGGTCAAGTTTGTGTATTTCTACAGGAGTGTATACCATGATGTCATCAGCATATTATATTTTGTGTTTTTTTATAATTTCACATATGGCTTTATGTAGATGTTAAACAAGATTGCAGAGAGGGATAATCCTTGTGGGACTCCTTGGTTTACGGGAAGGGTTTTGATTTGACCATACCACATTTCACTTGTTGTCTATTGCAGAGGTAAGATTTGAACCATGTTAGTGTGTTGTTATGTAAGCTGATTTCTTGTAGACGTTGAAGTAGGATGCTGTGGGAGACTGTGTCAAATGCTGAGGATATGTCCATGAAAATAAGGATCGTGGGGTGAGTAATGTCTATTCCTCTTATGATGCTGTCAAACAATGATAACAAAAGTGTTTCTGTGCCATGGTTGGGTCTAAAGCCATGTTGGTGTAGATCCAATGGAGCATGTTGGTCTATGTGGTCCTGAAGTTGTCTTTGAACTATTTTTTCTATTGTTTTAGCGATGAAAGGTAAGCTGGAGATTGGTCTGTATGTAGCTGGATCATTCAGGTTGAGGGATGCATCTTTGGTTAACAGTCATATGATGGCTTGTTTGAGAGTTGTTGGCATGTATCCTTGGGTGAGCAACATGAAGGTTATATTGTGAATGAAGTATTTAATTTGTTCCTTCGTTGCTTTTAACCAAGCAACAGGGCAAGGATCAGAGGGTGAAGTTGTAGTGTTAAGTGATGAAATGATATCTTCAATTTTCTGGGTGGATGGGATACTAAAGGTTCCCCATAGTTCTCTGTGGGCAAGGTTGTGCGGATGGTTAGTTGTTGTTGAGGTTGTTTGGATCTGTTGGTTATATTTTTCAGTTAGGTAATCGGCCATTATTTGGGGGTGTATTTTCAGGGTGTTGTTTTTCTGTGGATCTTTGGTGAGAGTTCTCGTGATGGTAAATAGTTCCTTAGGTTTATTAATTGAGTTCATAATGAGGTTTGTGTGGTATTCTTGTCTGTATCAATTGATTGTACTATTGTATTGGTTATGATGGGCTCTATATTGGTGTAGAAGAGCTGGATCTTGTGTTTCTCTCCATTTTCTTTCTAGTCTTCTTAGGATTTGTTTGGCTGCCCTGATTTCATCAGAGTACCAGGGAGCCATCTTTGATCTGTGTGAGGATGATGAGTTTTTGTTAGGTGTAGTTGCTGCTGTAGATACTGATCTGTTCCAGTTGTTTATTGCATCGTCCAGATTGTCGGTGTCTTGCTGTAACCCAGGGATAACTTCCTTTAGTACTTCATCTTTGTTAAACCTTTTAAATTTTCAGTAGCCCTGTTGCAAGAGTTCCTGTGTTGGTGGACATGCGATGCGTAGGGTGAAATTTATTAGGTGGTGATCCGACCATGGTATAGGGGTGATCGTGGGGTGAGTAATGTTGTTGTGGTCTATCATTGTTTGTGGGATGAATATGAGGTCAGGGGTTGTTCCAGATTGGTGTGTGGGAGTTTTTATTATTTGTTGGTAGGGAAGTGCTTCCATGGCATTGATAAAGGACTTGGCTTCATTAGGGGAAGACCCGAGGTTGAAGTCTCCCAGGTCTATGAGGGGTTTTTGAGGAGAGCTGTAGGCACATACTGTCTCAAGCACTTTGGATAGTTCATCATTCTTAGCAGAGGGTGCTCTGTAAATGAGGCTGTTATATAATTGTTGGCAATAGTGATCGAATTTCATTTGAGCTGATAGATGCGAGTGTGTTAAACTTGAATTGAGATTTTGCTAGTATCAGAGTTCCACCTCCTCTTTTTTTATTTCTGGTGTAGTTAAAGGAAGAGTAGGTATCTGGAGTGATTTGATTGAGGATGACTTGATCTGTGTCCCTTAGCCAGGATTCAGTGATGAATAGGATATCTGGGGGGGGGGGGGGGTTGTGTCTAGGTGGTCACTAATAGTGTACATTTTGTTTCATATAGATCTTGCATTGACAAGAGTGCATGTGATAGAGGCTTCTAGAATAGGGTTATGATGTGGGGATTTTTTACTAGGTGTGAGTTTTATGTTTATGAGGTGATGAGCTTTCTTATTGGAAATGACACCAGGGGAATGTACCATATTTGGGTAGGTGGAATGGAGATCAAGGATTTTGTAAAGCTTTGGCAGGTGGAGGTATGCCACTGTAGTAGTATCATTATTAGCAAAGTATAAATGATGGATTTGTGGTAAGTCATTGTTGTTACGTGGAGATCTCAATGTCGTTTGTTGTTCTGCGAGTTTTATGGTGAGCTGTTCCTCAAGTTCTGATTGATGGCTTATACGTGATTAAATGTACTATCGATAGAGGATAGTGTTGTATCAGGTAGGCTCCCTGATGCCAAATGTAGCTGTTGGTGGAATCTACGGTATTTTGATAGCTATCTGGAGCTGTAGGGAAAAGCTATAAAACAGGTACCTTAGCCTGTAATGACTTTGCTGTTGATGTCCAAATCAGGGCATATCAGTTTGCGACTTTCATTTCTTCATGTGATTATGGTGTTCTGTTGACTGTTTCTGCAGATAGGAGAAAAGCTTTGATCTTGGGACTTCAGGTCCCTGCCTAAGGGCCAAGCCAAAGGGCCCTCTGGCAAGGCCCTCGGGGACAGGCATGCCCAATGTGCTGGGAATTTTAAAGATGGTTGCAGTCCTTTGATTGGTCTTGGGTCCACTGATCAGGGAGGAGCTTGGCTTCCCGCTCACTCACCCATTGCCGATCAGGAGACTGATGCTGTGTTTGGCGATGTTGGAGGTCCTTTAATCGCGCCCGATATGCTGGGAATTTTAGAGATGGTTGCAGTCCCTTGATTTGTTAATCCCAGCTACCCTAACAGCTTTTACTACATCTTCTAACAATGAATACTAGAGCTTAATTATACCTTACGTGAAGAAATACTTATGTGAGCTACTTTGTAGCTTCTTTGCATGCCCCCTAGTGTTCATATGTTTTGAAGAGGTAAACAACTGATTCACATTTACTCATTCTACTCCGCTCATTAATTTATAGACCTCTTATCATATCTCCCCTCAGCTTTCTCTTGTCAAGTTGAACAGCCCTAACCTTTTAAGCCTTTCCTCACAGGGGTATCTTTCAATCCCCTTTATCATTTTGGTCGCCCTTCTCTGTACCTTTTCCAATTCCACTATATCTTTTTTTAGATGCAATGACCAGAACTGCCTGCAATACTCGAGGTACAGTCATATCTTGGAGCAATACAGAAGCATTATTATACCTTTTGTTTGATTCTCTATTCCTTTCCTAGCATTCTTCTAGCTTCCTAGGCTGCCACTGCACACTGAGCAACAGATATCAACGTATTATCCACGATGATGCCTAGATTCTTTTCCTGGGTGGTGATTCCTAATGTGGAACCTTGCAACATGTAACTATAGTACTTCAAGGTATACACAGCGTATGTCTTGTAGTACTATACAAATGACTAGATGTAGTATCAGTAGTATAATTTGGGTTGTTCTTCCCTATGTCCACATTAAATTTCATCAGCCATTTGGATGACCAGTCTCCCAATTTCCCAAGATCCTCTTGCAATTCTTTCACAATCCTCTTGTGATTTAACAACTTCGAATAATTTTGTATCATCTACAAATTTGATCATCTCACTTGCTGATCCCATTTCCAGGTTATTTATAAATATATTAAAAAGTAGTAGACCCAGCATGGATTCATGGAGTATGCCACTATTTACCTTTCTCCATTGATAAAATTCACCATTTAGCCCTACTCTCTATATTATAGTTTATTTATTTGTTAGACCACTTTATTTATTTAAAAAAATGAAAAGCAGTTTACAATGAAAAAAGTGAGCATGCTGAAAGGAACTCCATAAATGATAGGAAAGAAAAGATGGACAGAAGTTCCCAGTCCACAATAGTACATTGCCTCCTATCCAATGATGTTTTAATTTCCTCAAGAGTCTCTCATGAGGTTCTTTGTTAAAGGCTTTCTAAAAATCCAGATACACTATGTCCATTGACTCACCTTTATCTACCTGCTTATTCACACCTTCAAAAAAATGTATCAGATTGGTGAGACAAGACTTTCTTTGGCTAAATCCTCGTTGGCTTTGTCCCATTAAACCATGACTATCTATATGTTCAGTAACTTTGTTCTTTATAATGGGCTCTACCATTTTGCCTGGTTGATTCTGGCCTATTGCACGAAACTCTGCATATGTTGAACTTCAAGACTGTGATGTTTAACTAGTTTGATTACTTAAGCATGATTCATAATCAATACATCTGTTATAATAAAAGTAGAAATTTATCATATAATAATCTTAAATTAGCTTGTAGCTATATCTTTAGGTTCTGAATGTATAATTCCAAAAGCAGTGTCAGACTTGCTCAGCATTTAAATAGGAGAGCTCCGAGGAACTTTGGGTACTCTTCCCTCCAAACTAGTATTGAACCGCCAGCTTTATTTTATTTATTTATTTTATTTATTTATTTAGCAAACATTTATATACCGCTACTTCCAGCGATCAGCAGCGGTCTGATTACATAAGGAGAACTGTCAAATCAGTACAGTAAAATTTGGGTGCGTACAGGTTGATTCGGAGGGTAGGTACATCACTCAAGGGGGGTTCTGTATAGGATATGGGCACTAATTACATATATACATATATACATTTTACATGGGAAGGTGGCCATTATCAACATTTTGTTTTGTATGTGATGTTTTTACCGATCCACTATTACCATTTTTCAAAATAAAGGATGTTATTCCAGAGGCATATGTTATTGAATGGGTTGTAAAGGCTGACCTTCAGGCTACCGAAAGAATTGATACAGCAAGGTCATGTTAAATCATTAGATACATATGGTGCTTTGGATAAAACCTATGTTGAATCCTGGCTTGGCTAGATTTTCTTTTCCTTCAGCAATATGGTTCTAGTTTAGCGTGTCAGTTTCGTTTCTCAAAACTTTATATATCCCAGGCTGATGTGCAAAAGCACTATGCGGTAAGTAGCAGGGAAGACTACATAAGTGTTGTAAGAACAGAAAACTAGGCAACTTGAACCATTCTTCTGCAAGCTATGTCGAGTCACTGTCTTCAACCACAAATCAATGTTTTTATTAGCCCAGCTATCAAGCCTGGGGAGCGGAGGAGCAGTCTAATGGTTAGAGCAGTGGCCTGGTGACCAGGGTTTGATTTCCCACTGGTACTCCTTGTGGCCTTGGACAAGCCACTTTACCCTCCCTTGCCTTGGAAGAAAGGCCTGACAATATACTTCCAGTCACATCTTGCCAAGAAAACCCAGGGGCTGCTGGGTCACCAGGAGTCAACACTGACTCAATGGTTTGCATTGCATTGCAACAAGCCTGTTCTTTTCATCTAAAGTTAACTACATTCATTCTTTGTATGACTTTTATTCCTAAATAGTCTTAATCTATATAAAGGCTGATGTACTGTACAAACAGCATGAAAGAACACCGAGGGCCTTTTTACTAAAAGGCATTAAGCAGTTAATGCAGAAAATAGCATGTGCTCTTGGCGCACGGCAATGCTAACAGTTAACACAGCACACAGCTGCTTGAAATTTAGCACATGCTAACTCCTGGATTCATTACACAGTATGGATTAGGATAGGGAATAGACAGGACTAGGGCATGGGCTGTGCCTTGTAGTTCACCGGTGGTAACTTACCACTCGTTAACTGTTAATGCATCAGTTAAGGCATATCACTTAACAACACAATGATACTGTTATTGGTATTAAGTGCATCTATATTATTTGTTGCATATCTAGCATGGTGTTTTGTTTCTGCATTAATTTCATGTGCAGCAGTTAACACACAGGTTCTGCAGTTACAGCTTAGTAAACTGGGCAAGTATCGCACGGTAACTGCAAAACTACAAATGAGTACAGACTATATTCCACTATGGCTTGAATTAAGAAGGTCAGCTCAACTATTTGATAAGAAGCATCATTTTAGCAGCACTCTCAGGGGTGGAAAGAAAGATTTGTGCATCCTGCTCAAGTTCTGGAAAGGCTTTAGTAGCATTTTCATATAGTAGATGGCTCTGATTTTCAGACTCCCATGGGGGGGGATTTTAGAGTTCATTTTTAAGAAGGGTGAGCAGAACCTTTAACTTTCTAGAGTTACAAAACATACATCTCTCATGGAATTACTTCTGATGGGGTCTCACTGGCAACATAGGAAAGGAGATTAGCAAAAGGAAGGTGCTTTTGAATATTGGGCCAAAGGTTTGCACATTATATTTTCTTATGTCTAATTTGGAAGACAGATGGTATCCCAGACTCACTGGTATTATAGCCAGTGGAGGGGGGGGGGGGCAGAGGGTTTTATTTATTTATTTATTTGCATTTCTTATATACCGCACTATTTGCGATCAGCGCGGTTTACATAGAACAAACAGTATCCGACAATATACAAAAGTCAGGTCATTACATTGAACAGGAACAAGTAACTTGGACAACAAGTAACTTGGTTGCACATTGCTTTTTGTTTTCTTGCCAACATTTCAGGGCCCTTTTACTAAAGTGTGCTAAGCAGTTAATGCATGTTTTTGCATCAGGAACTGCAGGCTAGGGCTTGCTGTAATTGTTACTGCAACGGCATGACAGTTACTGCATGCTGATTCGTGCATTGCCAATCACATGTTGGGGTAGTGAATGGATGGGTTGGGGCGGAAAGTGGGCATGGTGAACACATTACAGTTAGCACGGGGGGACATATTGCATGCTGTCAATGTTGCAAATAGTACGAGTGCATTTACCTTCATCTCACCCATGGTAATAGTGCCATGTGTTAGGGTGCGCATTCATATATGAATTGCCAGGAACAGGATAGCCATACCTCTGACAGTTACCATGGAGGCTTTTCACTTAATGCATCCTAGTGTTTGCACTGAGGGGTATTTTAGAAGCTCTGTTTATGAGCTGGACATCTGAAAGCAGACACTTAAATGCGTAAAGCATTTAGACATCCCAAGAGCCATTTTAGTAAGCTAGATATATAGACATCCCCGGCACTATGTAGAATGTCCATGCAGAATGGAGCAGTCCCTGGTAAGAGCAAGGGAGCTGCTCATCATGGTGCGATTGCAGAATGGCACATGAATGTCAGGCTTTGGTTGTTAATGCGTCCATGCCTATACATGCTCCTGACCATGAATAAGGTGCAAAAAAGTGCTTGTTTCATGGCTGCAATACTTTCACGGGGAAGAGCAAAATGTGCTTATATCACCATGGGTAATGGTTCCTGGTTGAAAAACCTGCCCGTAAACACATACTCCAAACATATATTACTGGCCCACCGTTGCATGTCTGCATATCTGAAATGGCAGGGCAGGATGTGCTAGTCTCATAACATAGATGTCTCACCCTTCTGACCTAACTAGGCTCGGGTGCAAAAATACCTGGTTCTACCTGGTTCTGCAGGGGGTGCATTTTGAGGACATCCACATTTGTAAAATAGCCTACACCTGTGCATGTACCCGGCCTTGCTATCTGTGCAGGGCCCATGTCCAGAATTAGTTACCAGGATGTTCATTTTTCATTGTGGAGACGGAGCGGTTTCAGAAGGCACTCCTGGTATTTGGACGTTCTCTTCTAGATGTCCTTGATTCTTCCTAAACATCACTTCTAAAATGTCACTTCCTGCACGCATTAAATGCAAAAACCTAATGCACTTTAGTAAAAGGGCCCCTTAGTTTTATTTTGCACCTTCATATGATTCCTCAAGACTTGCTGGCTTCGAAGAAAACTGGCCAGCCCAGTGGTAATGATGTTCCCTTTTTAATGAGACTTTTTCTCTACTGTATCCAGAAGTATATCTCATACATATGGTTAATTGAAAAAAAATTAAATAAAATCATCTTTTCAAGTACAGTCTAAGTTGTTTTAAGTCTGTAAAGCAAGCATAATCCATACTACGCATGTTTTATGTTGAAAGTCAAATGAACATTGTTTGTGTTTATAAGGTGTGCAATGCTTAACAAATAAACTAAAATTCTTCATCCTTTTTAGAATTTTTTTATGTAGGACTGTAATTTTTACAATACTCCAGAAAAACTGACTTGTCCCAAGTTTAAAAAAGGAAGCATTTTGATCATACATAGAAAAAGTAGGCAGTCTAGCATTTTCATAAGATATGCTGAAAAGTATACAGTGAAAACTGTCCTTAAGCCCACTATTGATAAGAGACCTACTGTTGAGGAGGCACCACAATGTTGTGTCTTGGTCACAAATCATTAAGGTGTACAGCAGAGTTCATAGGTGTGTAGGAATGTGACAGGGCCTGGAAATGGACTGAGATCACCATATAGACCACTTTAACAGAGCTCCAGGAGGGAGACTTTGTGGCCAATCCTGCTTTAAACTTATAACCTAAATTGGGATGGTATTTGTAGTCCCTGATTCGACCTGCTGAAATCAGATCTGCAGGTCCAATAATATATCAGGATGGGATTGTCAGAAACCAAGGTCTGGCCTAACATCTCCCTTTTGGAAGTGGATAACTTGATAGTGTTGCTTTTATTTAAGTTCCAATTGACCTGAGCTAGATGTGAACCAGTGACCCAGAGGTGAAAGGCTCCAAAAGGCATTGATGAGTCTCTCGAGCCATCCAGCCCTTACATGTGAAAATCTGAAATTAACGATCCAGTGGTAATCTTAAGTGACACATTTCACTGTACATCCAGCTCTGTAATGATATCTGCATAACAGAGGATACAGTTGGTAGAAATCTTGTAAAGAGACAAAAAGCCAAAAAGACAATTTCAAATTTACAATACACAAGAAAAGTCCATTACCATTTAGGCTTTTTTTATAATACTTTTGTTTTTATAAATAAATGAGAAATTAAACCCTTTCTGACTGCTGGCAGTACTCTTATTTTTACTTAAATACACATAATTTATTTTTTACATATACTGTAGTTATACTGAATATTTAACTGACGTACCAAAACAGGGACATCAAGCCATGGTTACCACTTGCAGTTAAGAAAAATGTGCATTAACCAGTCCGCACATTAAATACTTTTACACTATGTACAATGTTTTTGTCAGATCATAGCTATAAAAACAATAAAATATAACTTTACATCATCATTTCAAAGTTTTAGAGATATCTATGTACATTTATATACATATTCTAAGTTCAGTTTTAACAAAGGAAACTATTCTGAATTTCTTTTAAATTAGATCCAGAAGTGCAGTATGACAGACAATTTAACAATGTGTATTGTTATATCATTCTGAGATTATTATAGCTAAAATTTAGGAACCTCATGATGGAACTGCAAATTTGGTCATTCTAGCAAATTCAAGTTTTGCTCATCAAAGGAAATGCTAATATTCAAAAATGCACTATCCTCCTCAGTAGCGCAAAGTAATGCACTGAAATAGCATGAATTTATTGTCTGAGTATACATAGCTAAGAGTCAAGACCCAAATTAGCAGACTGGGGGGTCCTTTTACTAAATCCCGGTTACCGGTTAATATGCATTTTAACATGCAGCAATTGGTAGCCCACATCAATTATTAAATATTATAATGTCCATGCAGCTGTAGGGCTGGTATAAGCCCACCTTACTGGGCAGACTAGATGGACCATGTTGGTCTTCATCTGCAGTCATTTACTACATTATGTTAATATGGTACTATATTAATGGGGGGTTTCAGTCACTCACACTAGTGTTTTATAAAGAAAAGTAGGGGCCTAGTTTTCTTTATAAAATAGGCATGTTTTTGCCTGCCTTAAACTAGATGCCTCTTGTAAAATTATCCCCTTTCTGTGCAAAACCCAAATCGGTGTACAAATGATCAGGATGAAATCCAAAATAATTTACTCGGGTCAGCAGCAAGGTCAACCACATGAGTGTTTTGTTTTGTTTTATAAAAAATAAGCAGGGCCACTTCAAAGGAAAATTTTAGATGTATAAATCATTTTCAGTTCAATGTCACTCAACAACAACAAATCATTATGCAATCAAAATGATCTATCTGAAAAGAGGGTGGGATTTGAGGTGTTCCTGAAGTAGTGCCACTTAGACTTCTAACTTATAGATCTAAACAATATTATTCAGCCGCTACACATACATAAGTTAGATGGACAGGCAGGCTGCACTAAAAACAGGTATAACATCTAACGTAGGTCCAAGTTACACAAGTATATTCAGGCATGTAATGCATGTGTGCTAAGAGAAGGAGTTTGGGTAGAGAGTAGGTGGAGTCATGATTTACACACCTATCTTATAAAATATACATCTGTGTATATTCTCTACATGCTAGCCCCTGAGGAAGTGTAAAATTCGGTAGCTTCAATGCAGGTGCAATTATTGCAGAATTTGCGCTGGAATTTACAAAGACACCTATACACTTAAGTATCTTTATAAAATAGGGGGAAAATAGATGCCTTCTTACTAAATTACCCTTTGTGACCTATTAAAAACTATCCTCTGAGGATATCAGAATGCCTATGTGTGAAGTTCACAGAAGCGCCTATTTTTAGTCCATTTGATAAAGACACAGGGAGAGCTGTTTATTAAAGTGTGCTAAACTGTAAGCATGCAAACTTGGGTGCACTCAGCACACAAGCATGGTAGCTGTCGCTGTGTAGGCAAGATAACAAGGAGTAATTTACGTGCTAACTGCATACTATGCTATGGAGCAGGAAATGGGTGGATATTGGCATGTTTGTAGTTTGGGGAGGCGAGGGGAGCAGGGACAATCCAGTTTGTTTGGGGGCAAATGAACTTGATCATCTCTCACACTGATTTGGCGACAGCCTCCACCCCTACCAGCAGCAGTCTATTGTATTGTACACCACCCTAACACCTCGGTAAAGGGCGGTCTATCAAATACTTTGAATAAAGATATAAAGATAAAAGCAGTGATGGACCTCCAAGTAACTCCTGCACTGAGAAGACTGGTCTGGTCCCGCCCTCCTCTGATGCACGCTTTGCGTCAGAGGGGGTGGGACCAGACCAGCCCTCCTAGGGTGGGGTAGCAAAGACCAGCACTTTTTGCCACAGCGCAGATAACGGACATAAAGGGAGGCGGAATATACTATACACAAAGTGGGGGGGGGGGGGTAGAAGGAAGATGCAGGATATGGGTAGGGGGTGGAGAGCAGATGCTGGACATGTAGAGGGATAGAGAGAAGACATTGTGAGGGATATAATGGGATGGAGGGCATAAGGTGGATACAGAGTAGGGGAGATGCTGGACATGTAGAGGGATAGAGAGAAGACAGAGTGAGGGATACAAGGGGATGGAGGGCATAAGGTTGATACAGAGTAGGGGAGATGCTGGACATGTAGAGGGATAGAGAGAAGACAGAGTGAGGGATATAAGGGGATGGAGGGCATAAGGTGGATATAGAGTAGGGGAGATGCTGGACATGTAGAGGGATAGAGAGAAGACAGAGTGAGGGATACAAGGGGATGGAGGGCATAAGGTGGATACAGAGTAAGGGAGATGCTGGACATGTAGAGGGATAGAGAGAAGACAGAGTGAGGGATACAAGGGATGGAGGGCATAAGGTGGATACATAGTAGGGGAGATGCTGGACATGTAGAGGGATAGAGAGAAGACAGAGTGGGGGATACAAGGGGATGGAGGGCATAAGGTGGATACAGAGTAGGGGAGATGCTGGACATGTAGAGGGATAGAGAGAAGACAGAGTGAGGGATATAAGGGGATGGAGGGCATAAGGTGGATACAGAGTAGGGGAAATGCTGGACATGTAGAGGGATAGAGAGAAGACAGAGTGAGGGATACAAGGGGATGGAGGGCATAAGGTGGATACAGAGTAGGGGAGATGCTGGACATGTAGAGGGATAGAGAGAAGACAGAGTGGGGGATACAAGGGGATGGAGGGTATAAGGTGGATACAGAGTAGGGGAGATGCTGGACATGTAGAGGGATAGAGAGAAGACAGAGTGAGGGATATAAGGGGATGGAGGGCATAAGGTGGATACAGAGTAGGGGAGATGCTGGACATGTAGAGGGATAGAGAGAAGAGAGAGTGAGGGATACAAGGGAATGGAGGGCATAAGGTGGATACAGAGTAGGGGTGATGTTGAACATGTAGAGGGATAGAGAGAAGACAGAGTGAGGGATACAAGGGGATGGAGGGCATACGGTGGATACAGAGTAGGGGTGATGCTGGACATGTAGAGGGATAGAGAGAAGACAGAGTGAGGGATACAAGGGGATGGAGGGCATATGGTGGATACAGAGTAGGGGAGATGCTGGACATGTAGAGGGATAGAGAGAAGACAGTGTGAGGGATACAAGGGGATGGAGGGCATACGGTGGATACAGAGTAGGGGTGATGCTGGACATGTAGAGGGATAGAGAGAAGACAGAGTGAGGGATATAAGGGGATGGAGGGCATACGGTGGATACAGAGTAGGGGTGATGCTGGACATGTAGAGGGATAGAGAGAAGACAGAGTGAGGGATACAAGGGGATGGAGGGCATACGGTGGATACAGAGTTGGGGAGATGCTGGACATGTAGAGGGATAGAGAGAGAAGACAGTGTGAGGGATACAAGGGGATGGAGGGCATAAGGTGGATACAGAGTAGGGGAGATGCTGGACATGTAGAGGGATAGAGAGAAGACAGAGTGAGGGATATAAGGGGATGGAGGGCATAAGGTGGATACAGAGTAGGGGAAATGCTGGACATGTAGAGGGATAGAGAGAAGACAGAGTGAGGGATACAAGGGGATGGAGGGCATAAGGTGGATACAGAGTAGGGGAGATGCTGGACATGTAGAGGGATAGAGAGAAGACAGAGTGGGGGATAAAAGGGGATGGAGGGTATAAGGTGGATACAGAGTAGGGGAGATGCTGGACATGTAGAGGGATAGAGAGAAGACAGACAGAGTGAGGGATATAAGGGATGGCGGGCATAAGGTGGATACAGAGTAGGGGAGATGCTGGACATGTAGAGGGATAGAGAGAAGAGAGAGTGAGGGATACAAGGGAATGGAGGGCATAAGGTGGATACAGAGTAGGGGTGATGTTGAACATGTAGAGGGATAGAGAGAAGACAGAGTGAGGGATACAAGGGGATGGAGGGCATACGGTGGATACAGAGTAGGGGTGATGCTGGACATGTAGAGGGATAGAGAGAAGACAGAGTGAGGGATACAAGGGGATGGAGGGCATATGGTGGATACAGAGTAGGGGAGATGCTGGACATGTAGAGGGATAGAGAGAAGACAGTGTGAGGGATACAAGGGGATGGAGGGCATACGGTGGATACAGAGTAGGGGTGATGCTGGACATGTAGAGGGATAGAGAGAAGACAGAGTGAGGGATATAAGGGGATGGAGGGCATACGGTGGATACAGAGTAGGGGTGATGCTGGACATGTAGAGGGATAGAGAGAAGACAGAGTGAGGGATACAAGGGGATGGAGGGCATACGGTGGATACAGAGTTGGGGAGATGCTGGACATGTAGAGGGATAGAGAGAAGACAGAGTGAGGGATACAAGGGGATGGAGGGCATAAGGTGGATACAGAGTAGGGGAGATGCTGGACATGTAGAGGGATAGAGAGAAGACAGAGTGAGGGATACAAGGGGATGGAGGGCATAAGGTGGATACAGAGTAGGGGAGATGCTGGACATGTAGAGGGATAGAGAGAAGACAGAGTGAGGGATATAAGGGGATGGAGGGCATAAGGTGGATACAGAGTAGGGGAGATGCTGGACATGTAGAGGGATAGAGAGAAGACAGAGTGAGGGATATAAGGGGATGGAGGGCATAAGGTGGATACAGAGTAGGGGAGATGCTGGACATGTAGAGGGATAGAGAGAAGACAGAGTGAGGAATATAAGGGGATGGAGGGCATAAGGTGGATACAGAGTAGGGGAGATGCTGGACATGTAGAGGGATAGAGAGAAGACAGAGTGAGGAATATAAGGGGATGGAGGGCATAAGGTGGATACAGAGTAGGGGAGATGCTGGACATGTAGAGAGATAGAGAGAAGACAGAGTGATGGATATAAGGGGATGGAGGGCATAAGGTGGATACAGAGTAGGGGAGATGCTGGACATGTAGAGGGATAGAGAGAAGACAGAGTGAGGGATACAAGGGGATGGAGGGCATAAGGTGGATACAGAGTAGGGGTGATGCTGGACATGTAGAGGGATAGAGAGAAGACAGAGTGAGGGATACAAGGGGATGGAGGGCATACGGTGGATACAGAGTTGGGGAGATGCTGGACATGTAGAGGGATAGAGAGAAGACAGAGTGAGGGATACAAGGGGATGGAGGGCATAAGGTGGATACAGAGTAGGGGAGATGCTGGACATGTAGAGGGATAGAGAGAAGACAGAGTGAGGGATACAAGGGGATGGAGGGCATAAGGTGGATACAGAGTAGGGGAGATGCTGGACATGTAGAGGGATAGAGAGAAGACAGAGTGGGGGATACAAGGGGATGGAGGGCATAAGGTGGATACAGAGTAGGGGAGATGCTGGACATGTAGAGGGATAGAGAGAAGACAGAGTGAGGGATATAAGGGGATGGAGGGCATAAGGTGGATACAGAGTAGGGGAGATGCTGGACATGTAGAGGGATAGAGAGAAGACAGAGTGAGGAATATAAGGGGATGGAGGGCATAAGGTGGATACAGAGTAGGGGAGATGCTGGACATGTAGAGGGATAGAGAGAAGACAGAGTGAGGGATATAAGGGGATGGAGGGCATAAGGTGGATACAGAGTAGGGGAGATGCTGGACATGTAGAGGGATAGAGAGAAAGAGTGAGGAATATAAGGGGATGGAGGGCATAAGGTGGATACAGAGTAGGGGAGATGCTGGACATGTAGAGAGATAGAGAGAAGACAGAGTGAGGGATATAAGGGGATGGAGGGCATAAGGTGGATACAGAGTAGGGGAGATGCTGGACATGTAGAGGGATAGAGAGAAGACAGAGTGAGGGATACAAGGGGATGGAGGGCATAAGGTGGATACAGAGTAGGGGTGATGCTGGACATGTAGAGGGATAGAGAGAAGACAGAGTGAGGGATACAAGGGGATGGAGGGCATACGGTGGATACAGAGTAGGGGTGATGCTGGACATGTAGAGGGATAGAGAGAAGACAGAGTGAGGGATACAAGGGGATGGAGGGCATACGGTGGATACAGAGTAGGGGAGATGCTGGACATGTAGAGGGATAGAGAGAAGACAGTGTGAGGGATACAAGGGGATGGAGGGCATACGGTGGATACAGAGTAGGGGAGATGCTGGACATGTAGAGGGATAGAGAGAAGACAGTGTGAGGGATACAAGGGGATGGAGGGCATACGGTGGATACAGAGTAGGGGAGATGCTGGACATGTAGAGGGATAGAGAGAAGACAGAGTGAGGGATACAAGGGGATGGAGGGCATAAGGTGGATACAGAGTAGGGGAGATGCTGGACATGTAGAGGGATAGAGAGAAGACAGAGTGAGGGATACAAGGGGATGGAGGGCATAAGGTGGATACAGAGTAGGGGAGATGCTGGACATGTAGAGGGATAGAGAGAAGACAGAGTGAGGGATATAAGGGGATGGAGGGCATAAGGTGGATACAGAGTAGGGGAGATGCTGGACATGTAGAGGGATAGAGAGAAGACAGAGTGAGGGATACAAGAGGATGGAGGGCATAAGGTGGATACAGAGTAGGGGAGATGCTGGATATGGAGCAGGGATAGAGAGAAGACAGAGTGAGGGATACAAGGGGATGGAGGGCATAAGGTGGATACAGAGTAGGGGAGATGCTGGACATGTAGAGGGATAGAGAGAAGACAGAGTGAGGGATACAAGGGGATGGAGGGCATAAGGTGGATACATAGTAGGGGAGATGCTGGACATGTAGAGGGATAGAGAGAAGACAGAGTGAGGGATACAAGGGGATGGAGGGCATAAGGTGGATACAGAGTAGGGGAGATGCTGGACATGGGGCAGGGAGTATTCTACTACTTCAACTAGTCATTTGTATAGTGCTCCAAGACATACGCAGTGCTCTACAGCCATATATAAAGACGGCCCCTGCTCATCAGAGTTTACAATCTAATTAAAACAGACCAGTCAAAAGATAAAAATAAGGGTAGAATAGGGAAGGGTAAGGAGGCACAAGGAAAACAAAGGATCAGAATCCAAAGGCATCCTCAAAGAAGTGAGCCTTTAGCATGGATTTGAAAAGGGGCAGAGATGAAGCTTGTCGAACAGACTCTGGAAGTTTGTTACAGGCACAGGGAGCAGCAAGGTGAAGGGATCAATGTTTGGAGTTGGCATTGGAAGAGAAGGGCAAAGAGAGAAGCAAGCTAGTAGAAGAGCAGAGTTAAGGAGGAGGGGTGTAAGGAGAGAGGAAAGTTAGCGAGGAGGAGAAAAATGAATGCACTTGGTCAGAAGGAGAAGCTTGAATTGCATATGGAAATGGAAGGGAAGCCAATGTCGTGATTTGAGAAGAGGGGTTATATGAGTAAACTGATGCTGGCAAAAGAAAAGTCATGCAGCAGAGTTCTGAACAGATTGAAGGGAGAGAGGTGGCTGAGAGGGAGACCAGCAAGAAGGTGGTTGCAATAGTCAAGACGAGAAGTAAATAGAGGATGGACAAGGGTCTTAGTAGTGTGTTCAGAAAGGAAGGGGCAAATTTCGTTAATGTTACAGAGAAAGAAATGGCAGGTTTTAGCTATCAGTTGGATATGTGAGGAGACGAAAAGGGAGAAGTCAAAGCTGACCCCAAGGTTACTGGCTGAGGAGACAGGAAGTAAAAGAGTGCTATCTACAGAGATAAAGAAAGGAGGAAGGGGGGAGGAAGGTTTAGGGGGAAATATAAGAAGTTTGGCTTTAGTCATGTTTAACTTCAAATGGCAGTGAGACATTCATATGTCTTACATAAAGATGTAAGACACAGTCTCTGCTCATCAAAGCTTATCTAATCAAGATGAAAAAAACATTGTGGGGACTAGAGTATGGCAAGATACACATAAGTAATGGACAGGAGAATGGGGAGCATCAGGATCCAAAAACAGCCTCAAAGAGGTGGGTCTTCAGCTTGGACTTGAATAGGGCCAGAGAAGGAGCCCGACACACCAACTCAGGTAGCTGTTCCAGGCATATGGAGCAGCAAGGTGGAATAAACCAAGTCTGGAGTTGACAGTGGCAGTGAAGGGCACAGATAAAAGCGATCTGCAAGAGGAGCAGAGTTACCAAGTAGGAGTTTTGAATGAGAGAAACATTATTAAAGGGGACCTGGGAAATCCACTGCTTGCTCTAATACAAGCATTGTGGAACCTGTGTCTTTTGGGGAAACTGCTAGGTACTTGTGACCTAGATTGGCCACTGTTGGAAACAGGATACTGGGCTTGATGGACCTTGGTCTGACTCAGTATGGCATATCTTATGTTCTTAGAAAAGGTAGTGAGGATCCGCAGAATGAATGCACCTGTAGGTAAGTAGGATAAGTTTGAACTGGATGTGGAAATAGATAGGGCCAGTGAAGTGACTCGAGAAGAGGAGTTATGTGAGTATAGTGACATTGGAAGAAGATAAGCCATGCAGCTGAGTTTTGAACAGATTGAAAGGGAGAAAGATGATTCAGTGGAGACCATTGAGGAGCAGATTGCAATAATCAAGATGGGAGGTGATTATCTTTATCTTTATTGCAATGCTTGATATACCACCCAAGCAAAATGTCAGGGCGGTGTACAATCAATAAAGCTGTGGGTAATAGTAAATAGAGAAAGGAACGCCATTGATTAGACAGGAAAGCGATAGGTAGAGAGAGAAACAGAAAGCAAAGAGATAGGTGGAAAGGGAGGGGGATAGGGGATCGTCTAAGGGGAGGAGGGAGGCCTAGGGATCGGGGAAGGGAAGGTCAAATGTGAGGTGGAAGAAATAGGTCTTGAGCATTGCCTTGAATCGAGGGAATGACACCTCGGTGCGGAGGGTGTAAATAGTGAGTTCCAGAGCGCGGGGCTTAGGAAAAAGAATGCGGAATGGTGGGTAAGTCCAAGGAGGGCCAGGACAGTGGAGGGAAGGAAAAGATGGTTCCAATGTGCAGACCTGAGGGGGGGGGGGGAGGGCTGATGTGTGCTCCTTGGGCGGCTCCAGCAGTGGAGGCATGACGTGCCCTATGCACTCGGTCAAGAATCAGCAGTTATCATTGGGGTTGCCTCTGCTCTGAAAACTCCAGTCTGCTGGTAAGGGCCTTTCGGCTTTCTGTGGGTTTCGTCAATTCTTCCCTGGTCATCTGTTTTCTGTCCTCTGTGGGCTTTTGTTACACTAGTTATGTCTAACAGTCCAGTTTTCTGGGGACATTGACCGTTACCTTCCTTACATCTCTCTCAGTTTAGTGGTACTCTAATGCCCTCTTGCACACACCTCCATGTCTGCGCTCCCTCCTATATCTCTCCCTCCTCTTTACCCACTACAACTGCAACATATATGCTACGGCTGGGTTTAATCAACTGTCATTCCCTCCGGGCAAAAACGTTACTAATTCACGACCTAATACTGCAAGACCCACTTCTTGTAGTATTCTTTTCCTGTCAGAGACATGGCTCAAGGAAGGGTAGGAACCTCTCCAGGCCCGCTGTCTTCCGCAGGGTTACTCAGCTCTCTCAGTACTATGTGTTGGCCGAACTGGAGGAGGAGTTGCTGCTATTTACTGTGCCTCCCTTCCAATCACTCAAGTCTTTACACCCTCCCCCTGCTACCCTGAGTCTCTTCTCCTTTGTTTACATACCTGCCCAGTGACCCTCTTCTTACTCATTTATTCCCCTCCTTCCCTTCATCCATACCTT
Organism: Ichthyophis bannanicus; assembly: GCA_033557465.1. Lineage (NCBI taxonomy): Eukaryota > Metazoa > Chordata > Amphibia > Gymnophiona > Ichthyophiidae > Ichthyophis > Ichthyophis bannanicus. The sequence continues at coordinate 1,706,540,664 of CM066032.1, forward strand.
TGGGACTCTCTCCTCTCCTCCATTTCTAATATATACCTACAGTTTCCCCACCTCATACTTCTTGGAGACTTTAACATCTACTATGACTCTCCTACCTCGGCTAAGGCTTTGGCATTTACTACACTCCTTCATGATCTTTCCCTACTGCAACATATGAACTTTCCCACTCATGTGGCCAATCACATCCTGGATATTGGTTATTACTCCTTTGGCTTCTCCTACCCACCCCTTGCACTTAGACAATAAGCCATTACCCTGGACAGACCATTTCTATCCTTCCTTCTCTTTGCAGGTCACTACAAACAGCTTTGCTTCCACATCGTCCCATTCCTACCTCTCCCCTCCCTCAGTTTGGCCTTCTCCCCTCCACTCTCCAGCATTTTCCCCCTACTGAAAAACTCCTTCCCTCTAACTTCTCTTCACTTTCTCCCACGTCACAGGTAGCATCCTGGAACTCCAGGCTTTCCAATGCTTTGGACCAACTAGCTCCGCTGCATCCTCATTGTCTCTGAAGGGCCAATTGTCAGTCTTGGTTTCATGCTGGCTTGCTCCTGCAGCATTCCCACCTCCACCGGGCTGAGCATCTGTGGATGAAAGCTCGGTCACTTGCGGCCCTTTAACACTTTAAATCTTGTCATCTTCAGTATCGTTCCAGTGTTCACCAGGCCAAGCATACATTCTACTCGGAGGCCATCACCTCTGCCCCTAACAGCTCCCGTCAACTTTACTCCACACTTCGAGCTTTGTCCACTTTGCAGTCCAACACTTCTTCTTCTACTAACAACTCCCATCCAGTTCCCAGTCCCTCCCGGCTAGCCTCATTCTTCCTTACCAAAACCCATGATCTCCGCTCCACCCTTCCTTCCTGTCCTCAACCTCTGGCCTCCCCTCCTCCTCCTCCTTCGCCCCCCTCCCCCCAACTTTTCCCCTGTCTCACACCTGGGCAAATTTTCACCCTCTTATGGCCACAGAACTCTTGAAACTGATCTCCACAACATGTAAGACAACCTGCCCGCTGGACCCAGTACCATCTCCCTGGTTGTGAGAACCCTCTCTTGGTCTCCTCTCTCCCATCCTCACCATGATCAACAAAGTCTTTCCTCTGGAACTTTCACCTCCCCCTGGAAACATGCTCTTGTTTGCCCTCTTTTGAAACAACCATCCCTTGACCTCCTCAATCCAGCACATTACCGCTTGATTTCTAATCTGCCATTTGTATCAAAAATTCTTGAAAAAGTAGTTTTCTCTCAACTTTCTCATCACCTCAACTCAACTAGTTTCCTTCATCCCCACCAATTTGGGTTCTGCCCAGGTCATAGTATGGAGTCAATCATTTCTGCTGTCCTTAATGAGATCCATTCCTCACATGATCGTGGTGACACCTCGGTGGTGGTATCTCTAGACCTATCTGCAGCTTTTGACCTTGTAGATCACTCACTTTTGCTTTACAGACTGCGGGATGCGAGCCTCCAGGGTAATGTCTATCATTGGTTTCACTCTTTTCTATACTCCAAGTCTTTCGTGGTCATCTCTGGTTTATAAATCCCCCTAGACAGAGGTGGAATAAGTCTCCTAGACAGGAGGCCCAGGCAGCAGCAAATGGTGGAGAGGGTGCAGGAGATTCCCCGCAGCCCAGCCCTGGCCATGGGAGGCCAGATCAGGGGTTGGACTGCGGGGAATGAAAAAAGTTGGCGGTGGCAGGGGATTGTGACTCCTGAATGGAGCCAAGGTGCCATGGCAACCAGATGCCATGGTGCCGCGGCTCCATTCATGAGCCTGACTGAGTTAGCCGGGCAGGAGCCTGTATGTGCAGGCCGACCAGAATTAGGTCCCGGCCTGCACGTACAGGCTTAGATGTGATTCTTATCCCACAGGGGCTAGACATGCCTCGCAAGGTCAGTATTGCATTTACCTCTGTGCATCCGGTTCTGACTAGATGCACAGAGGCCTGGGACGTACAGATTGGAATAGGCCTCCACATGTACAGTGAGGTGTCTTAGGCTAGGGGTTAGCGATAGAGTTGAGGCTGAGTCATGCTCGTGATACAGCTTCCAGAGCCTCCACAAAGCTAAGCTTTCAGCCTTTTATCTTTTGCCTGTTTTTGTTGCTAATATAGAATTTAACTGTTGGTTATACATTCATTTTTGGGAATATTCTGACTGCCTACATTCCTTGTATAGCCCTTAAATCAGATATCTGAGTGTGCCCTCAGTTCATATAAGGCCTACTGGCCAGGGACACTTAGGTTCCTGCCCACCCTACCCCTCACCCCACCCATCTCAGGGCTGCATTTTCTATATAGTGGTCACATACGTTGACATCTATCCTTTTAATTTGGTGTTAAGCCCACCTTTTCTTCTTCTCTTTCTAGGACCACTTAATCAACATGTCGTGTATTCAGTGCAATGACTGTGGTGCTTTCATTCTGAGAAGAATCATTTGGAACCTAAGAGCTTGTCCTATATGCCTCAAGTTAGCTGCCATGCATAAAGAATTGACTCTACTAAGGGAAGAACTAGCTGCAATGAAACGCACATCTTCTAGGATACAAACCAAACAAAGTCCACCACTGCTCCCACAAAGAATCAAACATCCCAGGAATAAATGGATCACAGTGGGCTTGGGTAGAATGCGACCTGTAATGCAGAGACACTCTATACATCAAGAGATATCCCTGCATAATGCCTTCTCTGCTTTGGTTAATCAGGATGCCCAATTCATGGAAACTGAAGGGCCCTTAAATGAGACAGTCAACGCCCAATCTCCTGATAAAGCACCAAATATGAAGAAAAACTCACCAAACAGAAAACTACTACTACTTGGAGATTCCATCATTAGAGGCACCAACTTGGGAACACAGTTCAAAGGAAAGAAGATAGTCAAATGCCTCCCAGGCTCTTCAGCCAGCAGGAATACAAACCAAATTGTTGATGTACTTAGCGCAGAAAGTGAGCACTCCAAAATTGATCTTGTTATCCACTTGGGTACAAATGACCTGGCTAGAAACAGTGCCTCTGCAGTTCAAAGGGACTTCCAAACTCTGGAAGGGAAACTCAAGCCCATTGTTAACACTGTAGCATTCTCAGAAGTTCTACCTGTTCTTGGTAAGGGGCAGAAAGGCTGCATAGCATAAACAGCTTTAATACATGGCTCCAGACCTGGTGCAAACAAGAAGGATTCAGATTTATAGGCGACTGGGGAAACAGATGGACCAACAAGAGACTATACTGTGCTGATGGACTACATCTCTCTGTCACAGGGAAAAGAATCCTAAGTGAAAAATTCAGGCAGTATGTGGATATGCATTTAACCCTGGGAGTACCGATGGGGTCAAAAGTGACCCCATTGCAAGTTTCACAACACGTATCTCGGAAACTAGTTGTTCAAGAATGCAATCTTTTTATGACTTTTCACATGTCAATATTCTCTTTATATTGCGCCATGAGAGGAATAATTTTCATCTGCTAGGTGACGCTAGTGATGAATTGCAGCACAGAGTACCAGTGGGGTCATTTTTGACCCCAGTTGCTTACGTCCGGTTTGGATCGTGATGCAATTTGCAGTTTTGTGAATTTTTTGATCTGACAAAGGTATTTATCATTAATTATGTATCATTTATTTTTTTTACTCTTATTTTATGAAAATTACACATTTTCTGTAATTGATATCATATGTTCTCTCATTATTTCTGATGAAATATAAAGGCTTTCAGCTCGTTCATCACGATTATTGTACACCTATAGTAAAACTGCTTTGCGTTTTATTCAACTTTATCTTTGTTTATTTATTTTAGGTTATTGTTTATGATGTCAAAACGAAAGTATTCAGCTGCCCAAGTAAGAGAAATATTGCAACGAGATACTGACAGTGATGGCTCTGAGTCGTCTGATGATGCAGCATATTCAGCAAGCGAAGAAGCATATCAGCCAAGTTCGGGCGATAAATCTGATGATGACAGTCATGATTCAGATAGCGACAGCAGTTGGTCGCCAAGTGAATGTGAGACTGATGTTGAGCCGGTAACATCGCCTGCAGCAAAGAGTCAAGTTACAGGTCGAGGCAAAGGTCGAGGCTGTGCTGGACAGGGAAGAAGGCAGGAGTCCTCATTGTCAGTATCATCTGTGAGGAATCTTAGTTGTGGTCGTAGAGGAGCTAAGAGGTCATCAACTATAAGCACAAATGTTGCCATTGAAGCCTATGTATCTAAGGATGCCACATCATGGAACAGGAAACCTATAAAGCAAGCTGCTGGAATATACGGCAGAGCTAATGTCATGCCCGTACAACAAGGTCCTACAAGGTATGCTGTTCGAAATGTTGATGGCCCTCTCGCAGCATTCCACTTGTTCATGAGGAAGAACTTATTGAATGAAATCATGATGTGGACGAGCAAACAAGGAAGACACATTTATGACGACACCTGGAAAGATTTGACAGATGGAGAATTTCAACGTTTTCTTGGACTTCTGATCCTCTCAGGCATGTACAAGTCACGAAATGAATCCATAGTTCAGTTGTGGAACCTTGAAGATGGTCGTTCTGTTTTCGGCAAATATATGTCCCATAACCATTTTCAGCAAATCTCTTGCGTTCTCAGATATGATGATGCAACCAACAGACGTGAACAACGAGGTGTGGATAAGCTTGCTCCAATCAGACATGTTTTTGATACCTGGGAAGCAACTCTAAGTAACGCCTTTGTTCCTGGTGAAAATGTTACCGTGGATGAGCAACTGCTTACATTTCGTGGCCATGTTCCATTCAGACAATATATTCCCAGCAAACCTGGGAAATATGGCATAAAGCTATGGATGTTGTGTGACAGTGCAACATCATATGTTCTGTGTCTTCAAGTATATACAGGAAGGGAACTCGGACAAAACAGGGAACAGAATCAGGGTGAAAGGGTTGTGCTGCAACTCACTGAAGGATTGACGCAATCTGGCAGAAATGTTACTGTTGATAATTTCTTCTGCAGTTTATCCCTGTCACAGAAATTGCTAGAAAAAACAAATGACACTTTTGGGGACAATTCGAAAGAACAGAAAAGAATTACCTCCAGAATTTGTAACAGCAAAGGGCCGAGAGGTATTCACTTCAGTTTGCCTTTTGCGATGACGCCACTCTGGTTTCCTATTGCCCGAAGAAAGGAAAAGAGGTTGTTCTTCTGAGAAGTTTGCATGATCAAGAAGAAGTAGATAACACACGTCCAGACAAAAAAACCACGCATGATCTTGGACTATAATTCTAGTAAAGGTGGAGTAGATATGGCAGATCAAATGTTGCGTACGTATACCACAAAACGAATGACAAGATGCTGGCCAGTGACAATCTACTACAACATGTTGGACATCAGTGCTTTGAACGCCTTCATTTTTTGGATGTCACTAAATCCAGAATGGCAGTCCAAGTCAAAGCACAGACGTCGTCTATTCCTCTTGGAATTAGGAAAGCAGCTGCTTCAGAGTAATTGCAACGAGACTTCTTCCAGCATTGAAGAAGCCACCGATGCTGTTTGCAATGTCGGGATCCCAAAGAAAAGGGCAAGGTGTCACTGCTGTTCCAGAGAAAAAGACAAGAAAAGCAACATAGTTTGCACCTCCTGCAAGCGCAATGTTTGCAAAGAACATTCAGAATTGTCTGTGTCTCATACAAATGACTTATTTATTTATTTATTTATTTAGCTGTATTTATATCCCGCTTTTCACCGGGTCAAAGCGGTCAATTGGGGGATACATTTAACACGAGGGGATATGAGACACATACACTAATACTTACAGGGAACATGGGCAGTGGAGGGTTAAGTGGCTTGCCCAAGACCACAAGGAGTGCCTATAGGACTAGAAATCCCAGTCCCTTACTGTGTTCATCAACTGCATGCAAAAACTGTTTTCATGGCAACTCTTCTTCATGTAATTTTATGATAAAGCATTAAATTTCAAAACATTTAACCTTCATATAATAATTAATTAATTTGGAATGATGTTTTGTCAGTTTAGTTTAAAATTTTCATGGTTAACAATTAAAATTCATCGTGGGGTCATTTATGACCCCAACGGTATTCAGTGTGTGCAAAAAATCTCGGTAATTCCAGGGTCAAACTAGAAACAGATGGGGAAGGACAAGTTCAGGACATCACTCCCAGCAAAAGCAGAATAACATCAGAAACAGCCACACTTTTAAACCACACATCAACGACAAGTGGGAAGAAGTAGGCAGAACAAAACCAATGCAAAATACATGCGAGCCAGTTAAATGCTGGAAAGCAATGAGCACAAATGCTCGAAGCTTAGCCAACAAAGTTCTGGACCTGGAAGCCCTAATGGTGGAAATGGACTTGGACACTGTGGCCATTACAGAAAAATGGTTTAATGAATCGCATGAATGGGATTATAGCCATAGCTGGCTATAGTCTATTCAGAAGAGACAGAGAAAGTGGAAAAGGAGGAGGAGTAGCCTTGTATGTCAAAAGCAATATTAAAGCCACTGAAATGCAGGGGGCATGGGGAAAAGAAGAAGCGCTCTGGATTGTGTTGGAAAGAGGAGATGGCACTCTCCTCCATACTGGTGTAGTCTACAGACCTCTGACTCAAATCGAAGAAATAGATAACGAATTGATTATAGATATTGCCAAGATAGCCACAAAGGGGGAAGTGATCATATTAGGTGACTTTAATCTACTCGATGTGGATTGGATTACTCCTTCTGCGAATCTGGAAAGAAGCCAAAAAATTGTGGATGCTTTCCAAGATGCGTTACTTAGACAAATGTTGATGGAACCAACCAGGGAAAGCTCAATGCTGGATTTAGTGCTCACCAACGGTGAAAGAGTGTTGAATGTCCTGTGAGCAGCAGCGATCATCACACGGTGTGGTTTGAGATAAAAGCCAAGGTGCAATCCAATTATAGCAAGCTCAAAGTCCTAAACTTCAAAAACACTGACGTCAGTAAAATGGCCAAGTACCTGAAGGAGGAGTTGGCAGGGTAGTAGGGGATAAGGAAAGTGGAATTGCAGTGAGCTAAACTAAAGGTGGCAATAAAAGGAGCAACAGATAAATATGTAAGGAAAGTAAATAAAAAGAAAAAAAGGAAACCTATTTGGTTCTCCAAAGAAGGGGCTGCTCAAATAAAGGCAAAAAAACACAGCTTTCACACAATTCAAAAGCTTGCAAACAGAAGAACACAGAAAGGAATACAGGATCGGGAGGCGGAGCCAGCGGCGAAGCAAGATGGCTGCTTAGGAATTAGCTCCCGCTGACCCGAGGGAATCCTGATCGCTAATCCTGTGCACTGGTGAACTTTTTGCGGTGCTGTGAGAGCTCCTGGTTAAGGAGAGAAGATGGCAAGTGGCAAACCAACTAAACTAGAATTTTCGGCGAATACTGGCTTGAAGCTTGCCAAGCCGGACTCTCCTTCTCCCCAAAAGATGGCCGCGGGAAGGGACTCAGACGAAGCGATGCAAAAAATATTGGGAGAAATAAGGTCTGTGAGAGCGTTTGTTACTGCAAATGGGGAAGCTCTGTTACAAATGCAGTCGGACATGCAAGATTTAAAATCGCAAATGCTGAATCTATCGGGTCGACAGAGTAAGGCGGATAATATCATCGCCGCACACGAGAAGAAGATCAAACAACTAGGAGTGACCTGCAAGAAGATAGGGTGCTTGGAACAGAACCTGGAGGATCTCAGCAACAGATCGTGGCGGAACAATATTAGAATGGTCAGAATGCCGGAGGGTGCTGAAGGAGCTGACGCTATTGTCTTTCTGGAAACTCTACTGCCCAAGATGCTGCGTTTAAATTTTAGCAAGCCATTAGAGATCGAGAGAGCTCATAGAATCCCTGCAAAGGCTGAACTGAATAACTGGAAGCCCATGCCGATGATTTTCTGTTTGCTACGACATCAGCAAGCTATGCAGGGAATGGCAGCTGTGAGAGCGATCTCCAACTTGTCTTATGAGGGTAATAACATCTACTTTTACCCGGACCTCAGTAAAGCGACGATGGATAGAAGGAAGTAGTTTTTGGGACTGAGATATTGTTTAGAACATCTACAAGCGCGGTATGGGCTTTTCTATCCTGCCAGACTCAAGGTTACCTTGGATAATCAAACTAAATCCTTTGAGGTTCCTTCTGCTCTCCTGAAATTTATTGAGGACCAGGAGGCATTAAGAATGCAGTGAGGAAGGTTCCTGATGGATGAGAAGGGTGTGGTAAAGGCAAGGCCTATCTGGAAGAGACTTATGGGAGTTAATGGGAAGTTCATATTGTTTATTGTTCAACGGCGTGGAGGAAATGATAGAGAGGTTTTCTTATCTGATGTGGACAAGGTAGCCAAGAAATAAAGACATTTGACTTAGTATGCAAAGAAATTGAGATTTAGGGGGTGGGTAACCAGTGCATAGGGATTGTGTTTTTGATTTGTTGTTGGGTCAGCGTAGTGGCCATGTTGTGGGTCCGGGGTGTCACCCAGTTTTTTTATTTCCTCCATATGAGGGAGGGGTTGGCGCATTGCGGGAGTGTGATAGAAGAATTAGAGATGGATGGGGCTTTAAAATGGGGCAAGTCAGACCTGCTTTTGGAGAGTGATATTCATGTTAGCAGTCACATTCGTTATGTCCTCACTTAAAATTCTGTCACTGTATGTAAAGGGCATAATTTATCCTGCAAAGAGGGAAAAGATCTTACTATATTGTCAAAAGCAAAGTGCAGATTTAATCATGCTTCAAGAAACACATCTGTCCACAGCAGAGACAAAAAAACTTGCTGCGGGAAAATATAGCTTAGTTGCTCACGCTCCGGCTCTTGTGAGGAAGAATGGTGTGGCAATACTATTGAGCAATAAGGTGGGAAGCCAGATTCTTTCAGTGAGGGCTGACTGTGAAGGGCGGTGGGCTAAAGCACACATAGTAGTGGGGAAAGCACACCTTGTAGTTATAAATGTATATGCTCCAAACTGTGATCATCCAAAATTTTTACAGCAGCTGGCAGAAGAAATTCAAGAATCCTCAGCGTGGCCTACTATAGTAGGAGGAGATTTTAATTTAGTACTGGATCCTTTGATAGACAGCAAGCCAAGCAGAGTGGGAAGAAGCTGCAGGGCAGAGGTAGTATTTAAGGCGCTCATGGAAGAGATGGGGCTGGTAGATATATGGAGAGTCAAAAGTCCAACTGAGAAGGATTATACATTTTTCTCTCACCCTCACAACTCCTATTTTTGCATAGACTTCTTCTTGGTCTCCAAATTTCTGGTGAAAGATACTGTCAAAGTGGATATCTTAAGTACAAATGTCTCTGACCATGCAGCAGTAAAGTTAGAGATTCATATTGGCTCAGAGCCTGGCACAAACTGAACATGGAGTCTAAACAAGACTTTTTTGGTGGACGAGGCCTTCAAATCTCAGATAAAGCAAGTAATAAAAGATTACTTTGCTAACAACCTCCCACTAGACACCCCGGTATGGGCCTGGTGTGAAGCGTGCAAGGCTACGTTAAGAGCTCAAATAACAACTTATTCCATTGCAGCTGCTAAGAAGACGAAAGAGCAGCTAAAAGAGTTGGACCAGCAGATCAGGGCAGGTGAAAGAAATCTGCAGAGGCAATCCAACCCTATAGCCTTGAATCGTCTTCAAAATTTGAGATTTCAGTATAATGTGCTGTTAAGCTCCGAAGTGGAGCAGTGCATGTTTAAGCAGCAAATGCAGTATTATACGGAAATGAACAAGGCTGGAAGACTTCTGGCGTCAAAATTAAAGTCTCGAAATGCTAAATCGTACATTGCTAATATACTGCATGAGCAGCAGGGTTCTTTAGGTAGCATCTCAGAAATCGTTGGGGCGTTCCGTGCATTTTATCTTCAGTTATATGCTACAGAGGTAAAATTTGATAAATCCTCTTGTGAAAAATTTCTGGAAGGTGTGGCCCGCCCATAACTGGATGAAGAGCAAGCAGCAGCAATCAGCGAACCTATGGGGTATGTTTACTAAACCGTCTTAATGTCGCAGCGGTGGCATTATCGCGCAATAACGTCACTTATCGCGCGGTAACGTCACTTATCGCGCGATAACGTCACTTATCGCGCGATAACGTCACTTATCGCGCGATAACGTCACTTATCGCGCGATAACGTCACTTATCGCGCGATAACGTCACTTATCGCGCGATAACGTCACTTATCGCGCGATAACGTCACTTATCGCGCGATAACGTCACTTATCGCGCGATAACGTCACTTATCGCGCGATAACGTCACTTATCGCGCGATAACGTCACTTATCGCGCGATAACGTCACTTATCGCGCGATAACGTCACTTATCGCGCGATAACGTCAGCGGCGGCGTTAAGGCACACTAACGCTGTGAAATCCGGGTCTGAAGGGTGGAGTAAGGCTTCTCAGAGGGCGGAGAGAAGAGGTCAATGGGCGGAGAGTGGGAGGGGAGAGGCTCCAAGCACACTAACACTGTGAAATATGGGTCTGAACACTAGTGCCAGTGAAACCCTTGCGTTAAGGCACATTTGCAGGAAAGAGAAACAATTTCAGTCAGCAATGTGCAGCAAAGGCAGGGAAACCCAGAAAAGTGATAGTTGTGATACATGTGCAGGGAACAATGAGGCAAATAAACATATAAAAGGACCAGAACCACATTTAAAATCCCAATAACCAAGCTGGCCAAAAGTGATATAATAAATATATTAATGATAAACATAAAGCAACACTACTGACAAAGCGTATAAGTTAAGATATCATGTTTGGAAGGGTCTATGCGCTGTCCCACTACAAAGTGAATGATCCCACATTGAAATAGTGCTGATCAGGGTTTCTGTCGTTTCGATTGGGCAGGTTTGTTATGGCATGCACATGTGCAGCCACAGCAGAGTGGGCACTTAGGAAACGGCAACTGTACTGATGCTGTAAATGAGATACAGGGGGCTGCAGGTGGCACATGCTTTGGTCCAGCTGGGGCACAGTGCAGGCTGGGCAGATGCCTAGGTGGCACATAGGAATGCCAAAACTGTAAAGCAGCAAGACAGCAACCGACGAGGGTCCAACATGGGTACGAGTGTGTGTCCCATAGTGTCACAGGGGAGATTACCCAGCAGGAACCCCCAAGGGCACAGAACATTGGCAGGTGGTACCGGGGGGGGGAGGGGGAAGCGCGCATGTCCATGTAGGCACCCCTACCCAAGAACCCACACCATAGGCAGCTGCCTACCGGCATACTGGATGGCCTTTGACTGCAGACCACCAGCACCACCGGCATAATGGCATGGAAGCATGGTGGCGGAGGGGTGATGGTGGCGGAAGGGGCAGTGGCATCCGCCCACAGCAGACCATGGCCAAGCCCCATTTAGGTGGGTGCCGTGCAATGCAACAGACAGGGTCTGTCTGACCAACAGTCATGGTATCCAGAGGGAATGAACTGCAAGTGTGGTGCAGTACACACAGCCAGTGTATTCAAGAGCAGAAGGTCACAAGTTCAAGTCCCAGCTGTGGCTCCTGCCAACCCCTTCCCCATATTTTACCCAGTACTAAACCATGGTAATAAAGACGGAACCTTTATTGCAGATAAAATAAACATGCCTGAAACACCTATATTTTACCCTACAGAGCACGGACACCATAAACATGTGCAATCCCTAGAGCAGAGTTTCCCAACTGCAGTCCTGGCAGGCAACATTCAGGTTTCATACTGTCCCTAATAAATATGCCTGTGTTGCATTAGTATGCATCGCCCCCCCCATTGTATGCAAATGTATCTCATGCATATTCATTAGGGACAGCATGAAAACCTGAACAGTGTTTGGCCCACCAGGACCGGAGTTGGGAACCTCTGCCCTAGAGCAGTGGCCAAAAGGGGCATAAATACCCACACCCACAGGCTCCACTATACAAAGCCTCATGGAGAGTCAGGCTGTTGGGCCCTGCGTGTAGCAGCATCTCCCAATACTAGCACTTGCATACCTTAGCAATGCCACCCTAAACTTGGGAATACGTTACACATATATCAAAAGGTTGCTATGATTAATGGCAGATATCAATTCCTAAGTTAAGCACAATTTGCTGATAGAGCTGCATCATAGCAACCTTTCTGATATCTGTGGAGTGTGTTTCAGTTTTGGTTTCTGACAGTGTTTACCACCCCGGGGAGTGACCTCAACAGTATTGCGTACCATAGCCATGCCTGCACTGTGCCCAGGACTGGTGTGGTGGCCAGGGCTGCCAAAAGCCTCTATATTTGCACAATGCTGGCATAGGTGTGCGAGTGTGTGTCTGTCTATCCAGTGTGTTGTGGCTGCCTACACCTTACTGAGCCCACACTGCTTACACTGTTTCCAGTGTTAGCCTGCCAATGTGCATAATGAGGAGCAAGGTACTGTGGGTATGGCCCGGACAGGGTGGCCTGGGCAGGATGCATCTGCATAGGGCATAGGGCAATGTCTGGGACATTGTAGTGCCTGGCCACCACCTGTATGGACAGGGTGGTCACAGAATGTCCTGCTGGGAGGTCACTCTCACCCTGACTGAGCAGTGACCATGGCATGGCTAGGTTCCCCCATAGTGTTATACAGTCTTTCTCTCAAGTGATATTTATAGGTTTTTTTTTCTGGGGCCCAGTCACTGACTTATCTGCTTGGTGTGTGCGTGCATGCGCGCGCTCGCTCACTCACATCCCAGTTTTGGGTGCACACATTTCCTCCAGGAACATGTGCTATGGCCTAGCTAGCAGATTGTCTGCAGTTAGTATGCGTATGGCTGGAACATCTTCCAGTGTGCAGTGGCTGGAGACTCGCTGCTGGAGAATGTCAGATAGTGGTGGGGGGCAGCTGAGCATTTCCAGGCCTACTGTCTGTCTGCCATTACCTTATGGATGTGTACAGATCTGCACTGACTACCCTGTAGGGTGCCTGTTCCCCAGCACGACTGGGGTTGATGGTCCCCTCTACTGCCACCATTGCAAGAATGTGGATTTGTTGGTGGGAGATCCTGTCCCCCACCCTGAGCCCCAGAGGGCGGGTTGGGTGGTGCTACATAATCCACCTATGAGTCCAAACACCCCCCTTCACTTAAATCATGTGACCATGGCACCCACACAGTATATGCACTATTCTGGGTGCATCATAGACCACAAGGGCTAGATGTGACTGGGAAATACAGATGGACACAGGTGTATCCTAGGTGTGTCTGCAAGGACTACCTATCACACACTGGCACTGATGGGGACCTGCAGCATAGCCTATCTCAGCTAAGCCAGGTGCTGCGGACCTGGTGCTGGGTGCCCCACCTCACCCTCAGGGTGAGCACAGTACCCCCAAAATGTGTCCATCTGTAGCTACTCTGTGCCAGTACCACACAAGGTCAGTTCCCCCTACCAGGCCGAGGTGCTGTGGGGGTGCTTACCTCATCTTAGAAACATAGAAACATGATGACAGAAAAAGACCACATGGCCTGTCTAGTCTGTCCTTCCATATCAACAACTACAACAGTCCACTTTTTAACCTTTAGAGATCCTCTGTGTTGATCCCATGCTTTTTTGAATTCAGTTACTGTCCTCATCTCTACCACCTCCACTGGGAGACTATTACATGGATCCACTACTCTTTCCGTAAAGAAATATTTCCGCATATCACTCCTGAATCTATCTCCCTTCACCCTCATCCCATGTCCCCTCGTAGCAGAGCTTGCTTTCAATTGAAAGAGGCTCTCTCCCTGAACATTTATGCCACGGAGGTATTTAAACATCTCAATCATATCACCTCTATCCCGCCTTTCCTCTAAGGTGTACATATTAAGATCCTTAAGTCTGTCCTCATATGCTTTATTATGAAGCCCACTAATCATTTTAGTAGGCATCCTCTGCACCGACTCCATCCTGTTCACATCCTTTTGAAGGTGCGGTCTCCAGAATTGCAAACTATACTCGAAATGAGGTCTCACCAAAGACTTATACAGAGGTATTATCACCTCCTTTTTTCTGCTAACCATTCCTCTCCGTATGCACCCAAGCATCCTTCAGACACAACCACGCCTAGGTCCCGCTCTTCTTTAGTGGACAAAAGTACTTCACCTCCTATACTGTATTGCTCCCTTGGATTGCTGCAGCCCAAATGCATGACCTTAGATTTTTTTAACATTAAATCCCAGCTGCCAAATTCTAGACCATTCTTCAAGCTTAGCTAGATCCCTCCTCATGTTATCTACACCTTCCTGGGTGTCTACTCTATTGCAGATTTTGGTATCATCTGCAAAGAGGCAAACCTTACCCGAAAGCCCTTCCGCTATATCACTAACAAATATGTTAAAAAGAATCGGACCAAGGACAGATCCCTGGGGCACACCACTGGTATTATCCTTCTCCTCAGAGTGAGCTCCATTTACTTGTACTCTTTCTCGCCTCCCACCCAACCAATTTCTAACCCAAGCAGTAACTTTAGGGTCCATCCCTAGGGTGCTCAGTTTGTTTATAAGTCGGCTGTGAGGAACAGTGTCAAAGGCTTTACTGAAATCTAAATACACCACATCTAGAGCTCTTCCTCAGTCCAACTCCCTGGTCACCCAGTCAAAGAAATCAATCAGATTTGTCTGACAAAACCTGCCTCTGGTGAATCCATGCTGCCTCGGATCCTGTAATCCGCTGGACTCCAGAAACCTCACTATTTTCTCTTTCAGCAGCGTTTCCAATAATTTACTCACCACCGAAGTTAAACTAACCAGCCTGTAGTTTTCAACCACATCCTTACTTCCGCTTTTGTGTAAAGGCACCACATGAGCCTCTCTCCAGTCCTTTGGCACCACTCCCGACTCCAACGAGGCATTGAAAAGGTCAGTCAGTGGAGTTGCTAGAACGTCCCCAAGTTCCCTTAGTATTCTAGGTTGTATCCCATCCAGTCCCATCGCTTTGTCTACTTTAAGTTGAGCTAGTTTCTCACAAACACAGTCTTCTGAAAATTGTTCAAGATGTCCCTCGCTTCTGTTCCTATTTGTGGGTGTTTTCTGAGGTCCTGCTCCTGGTTCGTCATCTGTGAACACAGAACAAAAATATTTCTTAAGCAATTCCGCTTTATCCTTATCACCCTCTACATATTCCCCCCCTGCACCCTTGAGTCTGACAATACCACTTTTGCCCTTCCTCTTCTCACTAATATATCTGAAAAATGTCTTATCCCCCCATTTTATTGCATTCGCTATTTCCTCCTCCTTTTGAATCTTTGCCTTCTTGACTACTTTGCTAGCTTCTCTAAGTTTTTCCAAATACAGATGCCTGTCTTCCTCTCTCTATGATCTCTTGTATTTCATGAAGGCCTCCCTCTTTTTCTTCACTTTTTCAGCTACTTCCTTCGAAAACCATAGTGGTCTCCTTTTCCTTTTGCCTTTATTTACCATTTTAACAAAAAGGTTGGTTGCCCTTAAAATACCCCCTTTCCGTTTTGCCCACTGTTTTTCTACATCCCCCAGCTGTTCCCATCCCACTAACGACTCCCTGAGGTATTGGCCCATCTTCGCAAAGTTAGTCTTCCTAAAGTCTAAGATCCTCACCTTGGAATGGATTCTAACAGCCCTAGTCCTAATACTGAACCACACCATCTGGTGATCACTGGATGCAAAATGATCTCCCACTACAACATCAGAAACACTTTCACCATAGGTAAGCACCGAATCCAGTATGGCCCCTTCACGTGTGGGGTCTGTTACCAATTGCCTGAATAGTTCTCCCTGTAGAGAATCCAGGATCTCCTTACTTCTAGATGATACTGTAGCAGGAATGTGCCAATCAACATCTGGCATATTGAAATCTCCTATCAGTAGCACTTCCCCTTTCCTAGCAATGCTGCGTATGTCTTCAATTAACTCTCTGTCCACCTCTTCCTCTTGTGAGGGAGGTCTGTATATCACACCAATGCAAATAGATTTCTCTTTCCCTCTTTCTAGTTTAACCCACAATGCCTCCTCTCTCCCTTTTAAGCTCTGTAATTCCAAAGCTTTAATAGTAGTTTTTACATATAGTGCCACTCCTCCTCCCCTTCTTCCTACCCTGTCCTTTCTGAATAAAGTATAGCTAGGTATAGTTACATCCCAGTCATGGTTTTCTGTGAACCATGTTTCCATAACTGCCACTAAATCCAAGTCAGCCACTCCCACCAAAGCTACAACATCAGGGATCTTATTTCCCATGCTACGGGCATTTATACACACTGCTTTCCATATGTTACCCCTATTACCCATTTCCATAAAAGTATTTAATGTATCACCTACCTGGGGGCTTTCACTTACCTGGGGGCTTTCTTCACCTATCCCCAACGAATCTAGTTTAAAGCCCTCTTCAGTAGATTAGCCAGTCTACTACCGAAGATGCGTTGACCTTTCTTGGACAGATGGATGCCATTTCTGCTCTGCAACCCTTGGAACAGCATCCCATGGTCTAGGAAACCAACCACGCAGCCATGCATTCATCTCCAGGATGCGAGCCTCTCTGCCTTGGCATTTACCCTCAAAAGGGAGGATTGAAGAGAACATCACCTGTGCACCTAACTGCTTCACCCTCTGTCCCAGAGCCATGAAGTCACTTTTGATACGTTCCGAGGTATACCTGGCAGTATCATTTGTTCCAACATGGATTAGCAACATTGGATAATAGTCAGTGGGCTTGATGAGTCTTGGCAAACTCTCCATAACATCTTTGATTTTGGCACCAGGCAGACAGTATACCTCTCTGGACATCAAGTCTGGTCGGCAGATGGACACCTCAGTACCCCTCAGAAGAGAGTCTCCAACCACCACTTCCCTTTGTTTCCTTCTGTCACTGATTCTGCAACTTTGGGGTACTTGAACTCTGGTTCTTCCCTTTCCAGGGATCATCTGTAGATTGTGATCAGCTGTAGACTGCTGATCTGCATGTGCAGTGCATCATGGGTACAGGTGGGTTAACCCTATCCTGGTAACCACAGCAGACAGTTTGTGTGGTGATCTGCAGTCCTTCTGTAGCCAGCCAGGGGTTTGTTAGTAGTTATAGAGATGTAGCCCACTGGTTACTTCATTGACCGTGGAAGCAGTGGTCATGGGTTTGATCCCACAGTGGTGTTATTTGATAGGGCTGTCTGAGGCTTTTCCTTTTTTAATTTAAATTAGTGCTGCCAGCAAAAACACCCTCACAGTGCTGTAACCTTAAGGTGCCTCATAAGGCGCCCTATAAAGCCCCCTATAAGGCGCCCTATAGGGAACATTATAAGGTGCCTTGGCGGACAGTGCACTTTATAATGTGCCCTCTGGAGTGCCTTATAGGGCGCATTATGCGGCACCTTAGGTTACGGCACTGTGAGGGTGTGTTTGCTGGCAGCACTAATTTAAATTAAAAAAGAAAATGCCTCAGACAGCACTGATTTAAAGTAAAGGGTGATGCCACAGACAGCCTTACTCATTAAGCCCACTGGGGATAAAACTCAAGACCCCTGTTTCATCAGTTATTGTATTAACCAGTGTGCTACACCTCTGTTGCTGTGTTTGCAGCTCAGCGCGCCTAATTAAGGCTAATGCGCGTTAACGTGCCACGGCTCCCTCTATCACGCGATAACGGACTTTATCGAGCGATAACCCGAAATGCTACATTAAGACCGGAACGCCCACTACCTTATATGGCATTCATCACAGTAAGACTGCAACTAATGCTGGTAACATTAGGATGGTTTAGTAAACATACCCCTATGATGGAATTAAAAGATGCATTAGCAAGTATGATGGATGGGAAAGCAGCCGGGCCAGATGGGATGCCGGTCGAGTTTTACAAGATCTTTGTGGAAGACCTGTTGCCCTCGATGAAGATGGATAATACCGGTCCCTTTGCTAGTGCATCAGTCGTATTGGAGAAGCCGGGAAGAGACCCGAAGCTGGTCAGTAACTACAGGCCCATATTGCTTCTAAATGCTGACTACAAGCTGTACTCTACTGTTTTGGCACGGAGGTTAAATAAAGTGTTGCACTTACTAATCCACCCTGATCAATGTGGATTTGTGGCCGGAAGGGCTATGACAGACAATGGGAGACTTCTAAGTAATTTGCTGGAGGTGGCGGATCATTTGGATGAGCCTGTCATTGGCCTTTCACTCGACGCAGAAAAGGCTTTCGACAGATTAGAATGGCCTTTTCTTTTCCAAGCGCTCGAGTGGTTTGGTCTCCCGAGAGAATTCATAGAGATGATTCAGGTGCTTTATGCTAGCCCTAATGCTAGGATCCTGGCCAATGGGGTGCTCTCGCAACCTTTTCCTCTCTGCAGGGGAACCAGGCAGGGCTGCCCTATGTCCCCACTGCTTTTTGACTTGACATTAGAGCACTTGATACTGCGAATTAGGCAGGCAGAGGAAATACAAGGAGTTAAAATAGCAGATATCCAAATCAAAATCTCTGCATACTCAGATGATTTGCTACTGTTTCTCAGTCCTGCTTCAATATCCTCGCTACTACAGATGATCGCGCAGTATTCCTTTCTCTCTGGATACAAAGTCAACTGGTCCAAGTCAGTAGCTTTTGCTATGAATAATCATGCAAATGAGTCATTAGTAAAGAGTTATCCCTTCCACTTGGAGAAGTCAGCTATAAAATACCTTTGGGTTCAGTATCAGGCATCAATGGATGAAACAGTAAAGTTAAATATAGTTAAACTGTATGAGTTGGCACGCTCTTTTACACTGAAGTGGCCGCCCTTACACCTAACATGGTGGGGATGGCTAGAAGCGATCAAGATGATGTTGGTACCAAAAATAAATTACATATTGGGAATGCTTCCCGTCCTGTTTCCGCATGTTGTCTATAAAAACCTGGAGAGCATAGTTAGTACCTTTTTGTGTGAAGGAAAAACACCAAAAATTGCCTTAAAAAAGCTAAAAGCTAGCAAGTATGATGGTGGTGTTCACTTTCTGGATTTTTACTGGTACCATTTGGCTTTCCTCTTAAAGCAAGGGATGTTGTGGAGTATGGTTGAGAGCGATATGCAAGAACCGACATGGTTGAAAGTGGAGAAAAGACTAGCCGAGCCATATCCTATTCAGTTGCTGATGGGAATGAAACATTCAGACAACGCCAGAGTGGAACACATAATTATGTCTACGCAGAAGGCATTCCAAATGCTTCGTATGACTGTTGAAGAGGGCGGCCCTCCTCCACTGTTAGCGCCATTATGGCTTAGCCCTTTTTTTAAAGTCAATAAAGCCCCCTGCGTGTGGCCGGTCTGGAAAAAGTGTGGTGTCTGGACAGTGGGGCAACTGATAGATGGATCCGGATGGAAATCATTTGAGATGTTGCAGCAGGAGTTTGGCCTCCCTTCCTCGTGTCACTATCAGTGGATACAGATGCAACATTGTGTGGGTGGGTTAAAGATGAGTCCAAGTGAGTTTCCCCACAAAGGGGAAGTGTACAGAGTCATAGAGGAGGTTAGTGCTAAAAAGGAGCTGCATCTAGTTTCTACAAGATCTTCAAGGAAGTCTCTCGCAGCTAAAATGTGGGGTTGAAGAAGGTTTGGGAGGAGGAAGTGGGAGTGAGGCTAACACAGAAGATGTGGAAGGTCTTTTGGGGCACCAACATACAATCTTCTGGGTCGGCTGCGCTTACACAATCTATGTACTTCCTCGCCCATCGGGCGTTCATTACACCACTTAAACTGGCTAAATATATATATTTATATTTATTTACTCTGTAAATAGTTACCTCAGAAATATCCAAGTTATAGTACCTGTGCTCTGTATGAGATACTGTTGTATGTAAACCGCACTGATATTAAATAGCACGGTATAGAAGAGACATTAAATAAATAAATGGAACAAAGAAGGAACAAGCTGGTGTTGGTCGTGTAGGCAGGAAGTGGGCACGTTAAAGCACATGTTGTTGGATTGCCCATATGTTCAGTTTTATTGGAGCTCAGTCTGGGCCAGAATCCAACAAGTATTAAAGTTCTCTGCCGATAAGAACATAAGAACATAAGAACATAAGACATGCCATACTGGGTCAGACCGAGGTCCATCAAGCCCAGTATCCTGTTTCCAACAGTGGCCAATCTAGGTCATACGTACCTAGCAGTTTCCCCAAAAGACACAAGTTCCACAATGCTTGTACTGGGTCAAGCATTGATATCCTGGGTCCCTTTTTAATAGTGGTTTATGGACCTTTCCTCCAGGAACTTGTCCAAACCTTTTTTAAACCCAGCTATACTATCAGCCCTTACCACATCCTCCGGTAACAGATTCCAGAGTTTGATTACACGTTGAGTGAAAAAATATTTTCTCTTATTTGTCTTAAATAGTTTACCCTGTAGCTTCATTACATGTCCCCTAGTCTTTCTATATTCTGATAGCGTAAACAATTGATCCACGTTTATCTGTTCCACTCCATTCATTAATTTATAGACCTCTATCATATCTCCCCTCAGCCGTCTCTTTTCCAGGCTAAAGAGCCCTAACCTTTTTAGCCTCTCTTCATAGGAGTAGCCTTCCATCCCCTTCACCAATTTGGTGGCTCTTCTCTGTACTTTTTCTAATAACGCTATGTCCTTTTTAAGATACGGTGACCAGAATTGCACACAATATTCAAGGTGCGGTCGTACCATGGAGCGATACAGAGGCATTATAATATCCTTTGTTTTATTCTCCATCCCTTTCCTTATGATACCTAGCATTCTGTTTGCTTTCTTGGCCGCCGCTGCACACTGGGTGGAGGGTTTTAACATGTTATCCACGATGACTCCTAAATCTTTTTCCTGGGTGGTGGCTTCTAATGTGGAGCCTTGCATCGAGTAACTATAGTGTGGGTTGTTCTTTCCTAGGTGCATGACTTTGCACTTGTCCACATTAAATTTCATTTGCCATTTGGATGCCCAGTCTTCCAATTTATCCAGGTCCTCCTGCAGTTTTCCACTTTCCTCTTGGGTTTTAACAGCTTTAAACAGTTTTGTGTCATCTGCAAATTTGATAACCTCACTCGTTATTCCCTTTTCCAGGTCATTTATGAATATGTCAAAAAGCAGCGGACCCAGTACAGATCCCTGGGGTACTCCACTATTCACCTTTTTCCATTGGGAATATTGGCCATTTAGCCCTACTCTCTGCTTTCTATCTTTTAACC
This sequence comes from Ichthyophis bannanicus, assembly GCA_033557465.1. Taxonomy (NCBI): domain Eukaryota; kingdom Metazoa; phylum Chordata; class Amphibia; order Gymnophiona; family Ichthyophiidae; genus Ichthyophis; species Ichthyophis bannanicus. Next base: position 1,706,561,767 of record CM066032.1, read on the forward strand.
AGTTCCCGATCCACAATAGTACACTGCCTCCTATCCCATGACTTTTTAGCTTTGCCAAAAGTCTCTGATGGGGGACCTTGTCAAAAGCTTTCTGAAAATCCAGATACACTATATCAACCGACTCACCTTTGTCTACCTGTTTATGCACACCTTCAAAAAAACATATCAGATTAGTAAGACAAGATCTTCCTTGTCTAAAGCCATGTTGGCTGTCTCCCATTAGGCCATGACTATTTACATGCTGCGTAATTTTGTTCTTTATGATGGTTTCTACCATTTTCCCTGGTACTGACGTCAGGCTCACCGGTCTGTAATTTCCCGGGTCACCCCTGGAACCCTTTTTAAAAATTGGTGTTACGTTGGCGACCCTCCAATCTTCAGGTATTACAGATGATTTTAATGAAAGTTCACAGATTACCAATAGCAGGTCTGCAATCTCATATTTCAGTTCTTTCAACACTCTGGGATGTATACCATCCGGTCCAGGTGATTTGCTACTATTCAGTTTATCAAATAGTTGTAATATATCTTCCCGGTGTGTGTAGCGATATTTCTCTCAATTCCTCTGCAGTATCACCTTTAAATACCACTTCAGTCTTGGGTAACATCCCTACATCTTCCTCAGTAAAGACCGAAGCAAAGAATTCATTCAGTCTCTCCGCTATAGCCTTGTCTCCTCTTACTGCCCCTTTTACCCCTCTATCATCTAACGGTCCAATTGACTCTCTCACAGGCCTTTTGCTACGAATGTACTTGAAAAAGTCTTTATTTCGTGTTTTTGCTTCCGCAGCAAGTTTCTTTTCAAATTCCCGCTTTGCCTGCCTTATCAATGCTTTGCATTTAACTTGCCAGTGCTTGTGCTGTTTCCAGTTTTCATCATTTGGCTCTTTTTTCCATTTCCTGAAGGTTGCTTTTTTGGCAGCAACAGCCTCTCTGACCTCACCTTTAAACCATGCTGGCAGTTTGTTGGACTTTCTCCCACTCTTCTTAATGCGTGGAATACAGCTGGTCTGGGCTTCGAGGATAGTAGTTTTAAATAACGCCCAAGCTTGCTGTAAGTCTTTAACCTTTGGAACCGCTCCTTTTAGTTTTTTCCTAACTATATTCCTCATTCTATCATAGTCTCCCTTTTGAAAGTTAAAAGGTAGTACTGTGGATTTCTTTACTATTTGTTCTCCAATAATTAAATCAAACATGATCATATTATGGTCACTATTGCCAAGTGGTCCCAACACCCTTATTTCTTGCACCAGATCTGGCGTTCCACTAAGGACTAGGTCCAGTATGGCTTCCCCTCTGGTCGGTTCATGAACCAGCTGCTCCAAGAAGCAGTCATTTATTCCATCTAGAAACTTTATCTCTTTAGTTTGTCCTGCCATGACACTGACCCAGTCGATACCGGGGTAATTGAAATCACCCATTATTACTACTCTGTTGTGACTTTTGTTAGCTTCTGTGATTTCTTTGAGCATTTCATCATCCATTTGTTCATTCTGGCCAGGCGGTCGATAGTACACCCCCACTGCCATCACCTTCCCCTTCATAAGTGGAATTTCAATCCATAGAGATTCTACAGCAAATTTTGTTCCCTGCAAAACTTTAATCCTTTCTGACTCAATGCCCTCTCTAACATAGAGCGCAACCCCTCCACCAATTTGATCAGCTCTATCATTACGATATAGTTTGTATCCAGGTATCACAGTGTCCCACTGGTTATCCTCCTTCCACCATGTCTCTGAGAGTGCAATCATATCTAACCTCTCATTTAGTGCCATATATTCTAACTCTCCCATCTTATTGTTTAGACTTCTAGCATTGGCATACAAGCATTTTAGAGACCAGGACATGGAGTACAATAGCACTAAGATCGGTGGCAGAGGTCCAATAGCACTAAGATCGGTGGCAGAGGTCCAATTCTTGGCTAAAGAAAATTTCTTCTTGCTAAATTTTATGCTAATGGTGGCAATAAAATTAATTTTAGCCAACTGGAAGTCACCCTCAAAGCTGAACTGGATAGTGTGGTGGAACCAGCTTGCTTTGTATGCCAAGTACGAGAGGGCCCAAGACAAGGTAGTGAGGCTCAGGGGGAACATGATTGAGCTCTCTAAATGGTCTGCTCTGCATCTTTACATACGTTCTCGCCTTGCATGATAATACAATGTAGAGGAAGTTAAATAAAGCCCGCTAAGGTAGTCACGATATGCCCGCAATACGCTGGGGTAGGCAGGAGGGGATATTGCTAACGATATTGATATCTTGTTGTATAAGCATATTTTCTGATGTTAGAAAAGGGGACAGAGGGTAGTAGTGTGGTTCTATTGTTTGATTTTTGTATGTGTTAAATGTTTGTAAAATCTGATAAAGAAAATTTAAAAAAAAAGAAAGGAATACAGGATCAAACTAACAGAGACAAAAAGAGAAATAAGGAAAGCAAAATCAAAGGCAGAGGAAAAGATGTCTAAAGATGTGAAGTGTGGCAACAAATCTTTCTTCGGGTATATTCGGGAGAGGAGGAAAATCTGAGATGGAATTACAGGACTCAGAAGTGCTGGGATTGGACTCGTAGAAAGTGACATTGAAAAAGCGAAATTGCTAATCAAACACTTCTGCTCTGCTTTTACTAAAGAAAATCCTGGAGAAGGACCACCTGTGACTCCCAAATATAAAAATGGGAATGAAGTAGATACCACACCATTCACAGAAGAAGATGTGTTAGAACAATTTGCAAAACTGAAAGTGGACAAAGCCATGGGATCGGATGGGATACATTCCAGGATACTGAAAGAGCTCAGAGAGGTTCTTGCAGGGCCGTTAAAGGATGTTTTCAACAGATCCTTGGAAACAGGAGAAGTTCCTCAGGACTGGAGAAGGGCTGATGTGGTACCTCTTCACAAAAGTGGTGACAGGGAAGAAGTGACAAACTACAGGCCTTACCTCGGTGGCGGGAAATGTAATGGAGGCGCTCCTGAAAGAGCGAATAGTGGACTTTCTCAAAACCAACAGGCTGCATGATCCGAGGCAACATGGTTTACCAAAAGACGATCTTGCCAAACAAATCTGATTCAGTTCTTTAACTGGGTGACCGGAAAACTAGATCAGGAGCATGCGATGGATATCATCTACCTGGATTTCAGAAAAGCCTTTGATACTGTTCGTCATAGGAGGCTTATCAATAAACTCAGTAGTTTGGGGATGGAACTCAAGATGGTGAACTGGATCATAAATTGGTTGACTTACAGACAGGTGATGGTAAATGGAGTTCACTCGGATGAAAGGAGGGTGATTAACAGGGTGCCCTAGGGTTCGGTCCAGGGCCCGGCACTGTTCAATGTATTTGTGAGTGATAATGCTGAAGGACTGAATGGAAAGTCTTTTTGCAGATGACACAAAGATTTGCAACAGAGTGGACTCCCCTGAGGGAGTAGATAACATGAGCAAAGATCTACAAAAGCTGGAAGAATGCTTAGCAGCTAGAATGCTGGTCCAATGCTTAGCAGCTAAGATTTAATGTGAAGAAGTGCAGTGTCATGCACTTGGGAAGCAGAAATCCAAGGGAAATGTATGAGATAGGGGGTGAGAGGTTGGTGTGCACGGATCAGGAGAAGAACCTTGGTGTGATTATTTCTGAGGATCTCAAGGTGGCAAAACAGTGTGAAAAGGCAGTGGCAAAAGCCAGGAGGATGTTGGGCTGCATACATAGAAGAATTACCAGCAGAAAGGAAGAGGTATTAATGCCACTGTATAAGTCACTGGTGAGGCCTCACTTGGAATACTGTGTTCAGTTTTGGAGACCATATCTTGCAAAGGATGTAAAAAGACTGGAAACTGTTCAGAGGAAGGTGACCAAAATGATTTGGAGCCTGCATCAGAAGCCTTATGAGAAGAGACTTGAAGACCTAAATATGTACATTCTGGAGGACAGGAGGGATAGGGGAGATATGATTCAGACCTTTAAATACTTAAAGATAAATAATGAACAAACAAACCTTTTCCAAAGACAGGGAAGCTGTAAAACTAGAGGGCATAACATGAAGCTGCAAGGGGTAAATTGAAAGGCAATGCAGGAAATACTTTTTCACTGAAAGGGTGGTGGATGCTTGGAATGCCCTCCTGATGGAAGTGGTGGGGGAAAATACAGTGACAAAATTCAAAATGGCATGGGATAGACACAGTGGATCCCTTTACAGCAACAGGATAAAATCAAAATAAGCTTAAATATCTAATTTCTCAACAGACAGGGGTGTTCTACACGGAGCGATGGGTTCGCCCCTAAACAAAGACATGGGGAGGAGTGGCCTGCATGGAGCGGCAGGTCACCTACTCTTGCCATTTTACTTGGCAGACTAGATGGACCATACTGGTCTTTATCTGCCGTCATTTACTATGTTACTATGTTACTATAATACCAGTGAGAGGAGAGAGGATTCCGTACATTAGGTGATTCTTCCAAAGGGGGCTATGAAGAGAAAGGTTTTGGGCTTTTTCCAGAAGTCTTTAGCATCAGTGGTGGCTCTTAGGTCATCTGGAAGGGAGTTTCAGAGGGCAGATGCTGCTAGTTATAATGCCCTCCTGGATGTGGACTGGATGGTTTTAGTGTAGGTTCGGGGGTTAGAATGGTGTCCATTTTATTGTGCTTTCTGGGTCTGGTGCTTATGTCGGTGTTGAGGAGATATATCATGCTGGAATTTGAATATGTTTAGGGTTGTTTTGAATCCGATACGGGAGGCAACTGGGAGCCAGTGTGCTGGTTCAGGAGAGGAGTAATATGTTCATCTTTTGCCGAACCTTTAATGATACAAGCAGCGGTGTTTTGCACCATCTGCAGGGTTGGATTGTCTGGGTAGGCCATGGTATAGAGAGTTGCAGTAGTCTAGTATGGGAGTGATAACAGCTTGGCAAACTGTCCTGAAGTGGTCTTGGCTGAGGAGAGTTTTGAGCCTTCTTATTATGGCCATCTTGTGATATGCATTTCTGAAGGTCTTGTTGATGTGGGATTGTAAGTTCAAAGTATGGTCCAAGGTGACTCCCAGGTATCCTACTTCATCCTTAATGGGTATGGTTATATAGGGCAAGTTGACTGATTGTGGGGGAGGTTGGTAAATGATGCATTCTGTGTGATAAGGAGGGCTTCAGTCTTGTAGTTAATGTTTAAATTGTTGTAGGAGAGCCATTTAGTCTTCTTTTGTAGGCATTCTGTTATCATTGTGTAGTCCGGGATATCCAGGTTGATCTGGGTGTAAATCATAATGTCATCAGCATATAATGCATATTGGATGTTGTCACTGGTGGGCTGTATATAAAGGTTAAAAAGTAGTGTCGATCGGGAGGATCCTTGTGCTATACCCTGGGCAAAGGAGAATAAGGTGGAGGTGCTGGCACCAACCTTGACTTGTTGTTGTCTGTTGCTGAGGTAAGAGTGAAACTACTTGAGCATGGTGTTGTATAGGCCAATGTCACTAAGTCTTTGCAGGAGGATGCTGTAGGATACTGTATCAAATGCAGAGGAGATGTCAACGAAGATGAGGAGAAATGGTCGAAAACCATATTGGTGTGGTTCCAGTGGAGCTTGTGAGTCAACTTGGTCCTGTAGTTGTTGTTATACTGTCTTCTCAAGTATCTTAGTGAGAAAGGGTAATCTGGAGATAGGGCAATATGTTACTAAATTCTCTTTTTTTGGTGAGGTAAGCTTGGGGACTGGGCAGATGGTTGCTAGTTTGAGGGACAAAGGAATGTAACTTTGGGTTAGGGATGAGTGCACTATTTTGTGAATAAATTGGCTGAGCTCTTCTTTTGCTGATTTTATCCATGTTACTGGAAATGGGTCAGTTGGTGCAGTGCTGGTGTTTATTGAGGCTATTGTGCGGACAACCTGGTCAATAGTGGGTATGCCGAAATGACCCCAGGTGTATTTGGCAGGTGTGTCTACGAGGTTAGGAGTGCTGTCATGCTTTTGCATGGGCGGCCTATGTTTAGATAACAGGACATTTGCTAAGGTTTGAGGGTGTATTGTGTCTCTTTCTGTGAGGGTTGGTTCTTTTGTGAGGGTTTGGACTATTTCGAAGAGCTCCCTGGGTTTGTTAGTGGATTTCAGTATGAGGTTGGTGTAGTTCTGCCTCCGGCTTCTTTCATATTTACATAGTGTCCTCTTGGCCTCCCTTATTTCATTCGAGTATCAGGGTGCTGATCTTATTCTCTTTCCATTTGGTCTGGTATGTTTTTTCTGTCAGCTGTTTTTGCTGCTGCAGCGATGGTCTTGTTCCAGTTTTCAATTACATTGTCTAGGTCAGTATTGTCTTGATTTAGGTTAGGAATGGTTTTTGTAGGAAGTGGTTCTTTTGGAAACTTTTGAATCTTCTTCCCAGTATTGTGGTTTCTCCTGTATGCTTAGGTGAGGGATGTGCATGTTGAATTGTATAGTGTGGTGGTTGGACCATGGTATCGGAGTGACTTGAGGGAGTGTTATACTGGAGTGTTCTTGGAGTCACCTTGGGACGAAGATAAGGTGATGTGTAGGTACAGTGAGGAGTTGTGTGTATGGAAGTGAGTCCATGGCACTAAGGAAGGCATCAGCCTCTTTGTTAGGTACTGAATTGTGGTTGACGTTACTCAGAACAATCAGGGGCTTGTGGAGGGAATTTGCTGCACACACTGATTCGAGAGTTGTGGAGAGCTTGTCTAACATGGCATTGGGGATTCTATAGGTGAGGCAGATGGTGATATGCTTGTTCTCTATAATGATTGTTTTGATGTGCTCTGTGTTCAGTGTTGCATAGGTTTTGAATCTGAGGTGGATTCCAGCTAGGATTAGTACACCTTCACCCTGCTTGTGTGTACTTGGGCAGTTGAATGTTGTGTGATGGTGTGTGTGTGTGTGGTGTAATCTGGTTCAGGATGACTTGGCCGGTGTTGGTTAGCCAGGTCTTGGTGATGCGCAAGATGTCAGTTTGGTGAGATTGTAGGTGGTTTGTAAGGGTGTTAGTTTTGTTTCTGATTGATCTGACATTGATTAATTCAATGCTGATTGGGGTGTTTGAAGAGGGGTAATTGTACAGGTTGTGTGTGTATAGTGGTTCTGGTTTGTATAAGGGTAGGATATCTCTTGTTAAGGGGCTTGGGTGGGTTATGCCAGTTGGGTGGTTACTCAGTGTGGCTTGAAGTAGTAGTAGTAGTGTGGTTGTGGAAGAGGGGCGGCTTGTATGTAGTGGAAGAGTAGGTTCAGGAGCAGCAGGTAGTAGGTAGTAGGGGGCTGTCATGTTGAATTCCTGTGTCCAGAGGTCTGAGCATATGGTCAATGAGATGACTCCGGAATTAGATTTTTTTTCAATGGTGAAATATCCTAGTTCTACTCTGCGCCTACTGTTGGAGAAGAAGTTTCGATGGACACAAAATGGATGTCCCTTGGCGGGTGAGCACCTTACATCTCCTTTGTGTTTTGCTGAATATATATTTACATTTAACACTTTGCAAGTTCAATGTGCAGTTTCAGATGTCAGCATTTTTTATTTTAGAGTGACAGGCTAAATAATGAAACTGCTAGAAATTTTGCTGCATTTTAATTATATAGCCTGGGAATATGTTGCTTTTCTTTTTTTGACAAAGTCACTGAGTGACAATCTCCACTGGGGTGGAGAAGTAGCCTAGTGGTCATTGTAAGTTCTGATGAGCAGGGACTGTCTCTTACATGTCTGTGCAGCACCGCGTACGTCTTGTAGCGCTATACAAATTCTCAGTAGTAGTAGTAGTAGTAGTAGTAGTAGCCTATAACCAGAAAAAGCACAGTTCAAGTCCTACTGACACTCCTTTTGGTCTGGGGAAAGCCACTTAAACCTCCATTGTCTCAGGTGCAAACTTAGATTCTAAGCCCTTCATGGACAGGGAAATAACTACTATAGCTGATAATAACTTGCCTGGAATGTCTACTGGAAATATTTTATTTATTTATTTACATTTCTTATATACCGCACTATTTGACATCAGCGCGGTTTACATCGAACAAAAATTCAGCACCAAAAACAAGTGTCTGAGTTACAATAAACAGGGACATAAAACTTGACTAACAGGGTAAAATCAGTAACTGGGATCATAAAACCTGGATAGCAATGAGATTACGAGCTAAATATGTGAGCTAAATACTTATAAATAAATCTCTGTTTTCTCTTTGAGTATATTGGGGGCGCCAGCTCATCCCTTGGCTGTTTGATAAATGATTTCCTATCCATCTAGTGTTTTTTTTAAGATAACCATAATGAATATGCAAATGTCACCTCACCCTTTGCCCCTCCCCCCAATGAAGAAATCCAACTATGCTCATGAATATTGGTAGAGAATAGGCATTGACTGTACATTGAGGTAGGACATGGTACTTTACAATTCAATATCTCTAAAGTGAAAAATATGGCTCTGACCACTAGAAATAGTCTCACAGTACTATTGCTGGGATTTAGGTTCATTATTTGACAGCTTGACCCTTAGTGCTAATACCATGAGAGTACTGCTAGGTGTCATTGCCATTTTTCCCTAAATTAAATCAAGGCTAAAAACCCACCCAAGACTGCTTTTGGATCCTGATCCTCTTATTCTCCTATTCACCACCCATGAATATTTTAACCATTTCCTCTTAGTTTTACCCTAGTCCTCTGGTCGTTGTGTTTGTCTCTCTTGAATAGATCGTAAGCTCTATAGAGAAGGGGCTGTCTCTTATGTGTATGTCTGCAATGCTATGTATGCCTTGTAGCACTATACAAATTATGTGGTAAGGCTGGTGACATGACAGGAGGGGGGGGGGGTCATTCATACACCCCCACTCGCTAATCCAAAAGAAACACTCAGTAAATGCAGGGGGGTCAAAAGGTAGGAGAGAGGTCCAGAGCCACATCAGTGGGCTGTAAGTGGAAGTCTATAGCCTCACCAGTGGGGTAGAAAGAGAGTCTGAAGCCTCATAGTTGGGGTGAGAAATGCTTGAAATGCAGATCAGGAGGGATTTTTTTTAATGCACAGGGGCTTCGATAACTGTAGTCAGATAGCACAAATGAACTTACTGTAGTATTTGCTGATACATTTATCACGTGATAAATACCTGCCCTGGGTGGCACCCACAACAGTTTACACATGGGCTTTTCATTTATCACACATCAATTTTTACATCTAACATGAGAAGTGCAAAAATTACCACTCTTTATAAACAAGTCCCATAGTCCTGATAAAATACTCATTCAAACCTGGAAGAAATAGCTACTAGAGTGAAGCTGTGTACATTTACATCTGCTTGTGAGTTGGCATAAATGTCACTCGTGCCCACATATTTTATAAAGTACATGGTTAAGTCATGACTCCACCCGTGCTCTGCAAAAACTCATCCCCTGAACAAACCTACTCGAAAGTCACATACATGGGACCTAATTTTAGAAGAAACCTTATATGCATATAATTCTCGCATTAACTGCATAGCATGGATTAAGGCAGGGAATGGATGGGGAATGGGCATGGACTGTGCTTTGCAGTTAACACATGATAACTTATCATGCGTTCACTGTTAGAGCCGCAGATAATGCAGTCAACTTAACACCACATCAATGTGCGGTAAGTGCATTTCTGCATTATTGCATGGGCAGATGCTGGTCATGCCACTGACATTTAAGTTGAGCGATTACTGCACGATGACTGCAAAACTTTACCGCAGTTTAGTAAAAGGGCCCCTAAATAATATTTGTAGCCTGAATCATCCAAGAACTGTTATGGTTAATAAGAAGTGTAGGGCCCGATATTCTTCTGAGCAGGCTATGCGGCCCCAGCATTGAATATTCAGGGATCACTGCACATGCCAGAAGCAGCGATAACCGCATACTGCCAGGTTAGCTCCTGTGCCGAAAGATAGGCGAGGGTTTTCCTCGTCTATCTTTTCAGTGCAGATCACTAACTGGGTAGCTGCCTGGATATCCTTTGTTGCCACCTCCGCTCCACCCCGGAACGCCCCTCAACATGCCCCAATGCTAACCGGAAAGCATCGGGGCACATGGGGAGCTAGAAGGGGATATTGAACGGCACTAGCTGTGTAAGTGCCATTGAATCTCCCAATTTAAGACATTTGCACAGTTTACTGGGCTGCAAACCATGTAAATACCTTTCGAATATCGGGCCAGTAAAGTCAGGGAATGCATGTATTTAGACAATGGCTTATCCTTTGGATGAAGATGTATAGCAAAGTTATTTCCATTCATACTCCTTTTTATTTTTTGTACTTAAATTTCTAGAACCTTCTCGGTTCATAGAATTTTATAATGAAAATCCAGTGCATATGTTAGGACAACCTAAGAATAGGAAAAATTGGTACATTAGATCTGAAACATTTATATATCCTTATAAGCATAAAAATAATCCTAGCTTCAGTATTCTGGTGTCAAATGGACTTGAAAGCAATATATTAAGCTTGCATGAACAATTGCAGCTATCAAGTAATGAACCATTTGCAAATAAAACCATAGGAAAAAGTTTATTTAAAATCTCGAGCATTGGCAAGTAATTTGATCTTAACACCAAATGTTAAAGAATAGGATATACAGTAAAGTTTAACAATATTAAATTACAAGATTTGAACCTCTTATCTTTCTTCAGCATATACATATTTGGCTTTGAAAAATATGGAATTGATGTCTTAAGCCTTTTTTTTTAAATCCTCCCCGCGGTTTAAATTTTTATTATATTCAACCAGTATGGAAGCAAATTTATTTAAAAGCCATTTTGCCTGTGAAAATACTTAAAAATATTTTTTTAAATATTTTAAATCTTTTTTTTCTTATAAAACATGTCACATCTTGATGCGGTTGATGTCAAGTGTGCTTAGGTCAGTTTGAATCAAGGACTAACAACGGTGGCTGCAAAAACTGCTGTGTTGCCTGTACAACGACTTCAGTTAGATTACAGTACTTCCATGTTAGCTGTGCATGTCAGTCAAGCTTTGTCTTTAACTTGTGTAGAAAAATGGTGTTGTGTTTAGTTTTAGACTGAGCATCCATTACGATTCAAGGTCAGCTCCGCCCATCTAAGAATTCTCGGTTGAAAGAAAAAGTCTTCAAGAAACTGGATGCCTCTCACCACTTTTGACAATAAACTCACTAGAAAACCATTGTGTAAGGCACTCAAAAGGTTCTTATCAATCACGAGAGATCAGTCACACTGACATTCATTCCCATGCCAGGACTCACGTAAAGGACTGCATGCACGGCTTTTGGAAATGCTGGAGTCATAACATGTCCGTTTCCTCCAGTACTTCCTGTAATTGACAGCCTTGCTTTGTTCCTCATGACATCACCCAAGGTCATCTTAAAGTGGAAAGAAAGGGGAAAAAAAGGAATGTGTTATTGGAACTGACTGCTCCAGGAAGCTTCACAGAACCCAGGAATTAAAAAAAAAAACAGCGAAACCAACCACTGGCTACACATACAGACAGCATATAAGCAGGCTAATGTGATGAAATACGTCCATTCTCAGCAAAAAAAAAAGTACTGATAATAATAATTGAATGTATCTAAGGCCTCTGAGAAAAATAAAAATAAAATAAAAAGAACATATGTACATATCACAAATATAAGCATGATCTTTGTTCAGTTTCCTCATTTAAATAGCTAAAGGATGCAACAAAGAAACTATAGCATGCATTTAGAAGTGTGTATTAGAGCCTCTTTCCTACCCCCTAAATTTTAACACTTTCGATTCCATATACGTTGTAACCTTCCTTATAAGTTGCAAAATTCTGTGAATTCTGCGAGGAAGTAGGGTTAACATTCTGTGCATTCTTTGCCACCTTCATTCGTTTTGCCTCAGCTCGGGACTTGTAACAGAACTCAATCAGAGCCACCAGCATCGCCAAACCAAGTCCTCCGACGAGAATGTAGAAGACTCCAGCTACATTGCTCAGGCTCAGGGCACTTGTCTTCTCCTACAAATGCACATGGAAGCAACTATCACAGGCCAGCAGTGGAGCATGCTAACACAATAACTTTACATGAACAAAGAACACAGTATACATCTTAACAAATAGACAAATCGAGGATGCTCTATAGTGGTTTTTGAAATGCAAACAGTTTATATGTCTGAGGACAGTTAGAACAAGACAGAAATTTAGACACAAAAGTTCAGGACTGCCTTCACTAGCCTTCCTACTATTTTATTTTGAAATAATAATAGGAAACTAAGATTAATAATGTCAGTTCATTCTATTGTGTCTCTCTAATATACAGTATAAAGACAGTAGGGTAGAAGGGAAACCAAAATGAGTGCTTTCTTCTGAGAAATACCATTGGTAATACAGTACACTATTTTATCAAAACATTATGATGCATATTAA